>WBNM01039327.1:0-22388 GCA_013399055.1 Ramphastos sulfuratus | reverse complement strand
TTGGTTTGTTTTTTTTTAATTAAAAGTGTCTTGGTGAGGGATTGTTTGGTTGGGTGGGTTTTTTTGGGTTTTTTTGGGTGGGTGTTCCTCTTTGCTTTGGTTCAGTTTTATTTAATTTCATATTATTTATTTGACTGTTGCTTTAATTCTGTTCTGATATGAACAGAATGTAACCATAGGGGTTACTATGGTTTTCAGTTTTATTTTATGGTTATTATGGTTTTCAGTAGAACACCTACAGTTAGAGCTTTTTGTCAGTACCTGTGAGGCCAGATAATCTGATTTCTCATCTCCAGCTTCCCAGACTTAATATCAGAGAATTGTAATCTTGGTTGTGAGGAACTCTTGAAGAGTTGGCAGGTCTTAAAGAAGGGCCAGCTTAAAACATTCATCATTTGGTTTAGGCCTTTGTTTAGTCAAGTTTTGAGTATTTCCCATAATTTTATCTCATGTCTAAGCCTCTGCTTTAGTGTTTCACAACTATTATTGTGAAAATCTGAATTTTCTTTTCTGTAACCTGTGTCCTTTGCCTCTTGTCCTTTCTGTGTACACCTCTAAAAAATGCCTGGCTTCACCATCTCTTTAATCATCTAGCACATATTTAATGATATTTATTTATTCTGCTTTTCTGAAGACTGAATACATTCAGCTTTCTCAGTTTCTCCTAATATGTCTTATGCTCTGGGCATCCATACCTCTTCATAGATCTCTGCTGGACATGCCTGAGTTTTTCAATGTCTTTCTCATACAAGAGGGATGCAGTACTCAAGATCAGTTTTCTGTAGCATTCAATAGAATAATCATTTTCCTGAAACTGCTGACAATGCACTTGCTAATGTTGCCCTGTACAATGTTAGGAATCATTTTCACAAAGGTGCATTACCGGCTTTTGTTCAGCTTGGTGCCTACTGGGGCCACCCAAGTACTTTTCCCCAAAGCCATTCTCCAGCCACTTAGTGCCCAGGTGCTGGAACAATGCAGAAGTGCCTTCATTTTCACAGAATCATGGAATATTAGGGGTTGGAAGGGACCTTGAAAGATCATCTAGTCCAACACCCCTGCTATTGTTAATGGTTGCTGGGGTCAGAAAGTTCTTGACCTGCACAGAACCATTCCAGTCTTGACAACATTCAGTGTAGCCACACATCAAAATACAGAAACACCTGGTAAATAGCAATGATCACATTTCTTTCTATATAATGAGCATCTCACATCCACTAGATCAAGGGCCTAGTCAAGGCAGTGGAAGTTATATTCCTTCAATCTGCAGTTGCCTTGGGATGAGACGATTTGAGGATGACAGTTCTCTTCACAAGAATTTAAAGCTTTAATATTGAGCTTCACTCACAATGGGAGAGGCAGAGATACAGTGAACTGGGATCAGAAGAATGATTTGCCTTAAAATGAACAGAAAGCGTGACAAAACAGTTGTGCGTTTCCAGATGGTGATGAAATGCAGCTATATATTTGAACTCTGTGCATTATATAGGAATTGTTTTAAAACTATTAAAAGTGGTTCAGAGTAGTAGGAATACTCTAAGACCCAGCCTGTTTTGCCCAAGTGCTCAACAGCAGCATTACCAAAACCCTTAGTTACACCTGAATATCCTTAGAGGGTGGAAAATTAAACCTTCACTGTCATGTAGTTATATTATCCTGGATATTAACTGCAGAAGTAGGATCTACCTACTTTATGAATGTTGGTATTGTTTTCCTAACTTCCAAATTACCCAGGAGTTCCATGATAACATCCTCTGCAGCTAAATTGATGATCTTCAATACTGATCCAAAGCCAAAATAAATCACTAGAAATCTTTAAAACATGGGATAAAGATCTTATATTCTTCTTACCAATGCTTAAAGCTTAAAAATAGATCTTAAATTAGGAGACTAGATGGTCTAAGTTCCACCCAAAATCAACACAGAGAGATGCGACCATCTCCAGAGGGTAATATAACCTTGTACCACGCTGGATTTCTGAATGATGGTCTCTGTCTGTTCACTGAGAAAGCAGGCATGGGTGACAGAGGCTCTAACTGAGACATGTCATTTACAATGTCAGATGAAGTAAAATCTTAGCTTTTGTAGCTGGCAGAAACAGGACATACTGAATGTGTGTAATGACTGCATCAGGTCAGAAATATGTTGACAAATTGAATGGAGTGAGAGTACTAGATGCCATTGAAATTGAAAAGCTTTAGAAAATAAAATTGATTTAATTTACAGTTCAATTTAGAGTAATGTAGGAAGGATTCTGATAGCATTGTAATGTTTGTTTTCAGTATAAATGGAAGAAAAACTTGATACTTGTGTTGTAATATGATTTTTTATTAGATTCTAATCTATGGACAAGTTATTAATGACTTGAATAAAGATAGAGCTTCATTATTTTGTTTGTGAAAAGTATATTGAGATGAAATGTAATATTTTCCTGATAAACCTTTTTTGGCATTTTATTCAGTTTATAAAGCTGAATTCACCGTCTCTCAAATTGTTGATGAAATGGAATTTCTTCTTTTTCACAGCTTTAGGTTAGTATTATCCATTTATTGCACTATTTTTCATTCAGCATCTGGTACTCATTTTCAGTTGAAACTTTCATTGTTGTGATGGTTGATTACTCATACCAATTATAGCTGTGCTTATTGTACTCCATTTCAAAAAATAGGCACAGCAAGCAAATATATTATTACCTATTACAATATTCATTATCATTATTTATATATGTAGGGAATACATGCAGATCATTACTCAAATAGTTGTTAGATGGTTCCAGAATCTTGACATCTGTTATCAGGCTACTCCAGTTTCCTCATAATATGCATCAGAAATGGCAGGAAACAATGATTAAAGAATCTTAACTTATCTTGATGGGAGCAAATGAGTTATACTTGGGACACAAAGTCTTGTAGCTCTAATCGTTTCTAGGACAATATGTTTCTGTGTGTTAAGGTAACTAAACAGAACTAAGAATGATAAAAAAAAAAAAAAACCAAAACCAAAACACTTTAAAAATAATTTTAAAATTTATAATAAAGATCCCCAAACCCCCTCCCACAGCCATGTCACCAAAACAGTTTTCTAGATTGCCATAGTTGGTTTAGGTAATACTTGTCTGAAATCCAGAAAGCCTGAACACAGCAATAAATACAGAATTAATCAGTTTTCAGGGAAGTCAACAGAAGTTTTCCAGACAATTTCCTTGTGTAAGATGGTTGATAATCTTGCTTTCTCTTCTATTAGATTAAAACTGTTGAATCAGAAGGCAATGAAAGAGAGTTGTAATATTGAAGATGAAGGGGAAATACTGCATAAACTGCAACAATAGTTTTCAGAAAAAAATTCTCATATATTCAATGTAGTTTGACAACATTATTATCACATTGAAAGCACAGGGGATTGATGGGACAGTCATGCCACTATGAGTTAAACATTGTTCTAAATTAAGGAGCATAAACTGCCTCTGTAGCTGGTGCCAAAAAAAAGGAGTTATAGTTCTTAGTATGCTAGAAACACAAGAGCCTTCAGTATGTCAATCAATCCATACAATTTAGACTCCTTTTTAGTTCCTTAGAAGTGCTTCCCTCTCTCTCTCACTATACTCAGTAAAAGAGTTTTTTAATTCTTAGTAAAATTAAGCAAGGAGTAATAGATCCTGCTCTACAGTCTAATCCTGGACACCAATGGTATAAACAGGTCACCAGTAGTGAAAGAAATGAAGACTTGGAGAGGAGCAAAGTTATAGGGGTAAAAAAAAGACAGCAAAGACCAAATATCTAACAAACTTAGTACACTCTGTGCTGAACAAGAAACAACAAGGAATGTAAGTATGTTAGAAAATTAAATAATAACCCATGCAAATCCCCTTAAAAAGGAGGAAGAAAGAAGAGACTTTATTCATATCACCCTTTTTCCCATTGGAGAACTTGGAACACTGAAGACCTGGTCCAAATATTCTGTCACTTGAGGAACACTGTTGTACAACCCAGGGACAGTGCTAGAGTGACCTTTTTTAAAAAAGGATAGGTGCTACATGTGTATAACAATTGTAGATATTGTACTATACTACTGAGTTGTTTTTTTCTTTTTTTTTTTTTTGCATATTCTTTGTTTTCTTTTTCTGTAATAAATAAATCTGAACATATAATATTTGTCTAGTTATGCTGTTAAGATGTAGGCTTTATTAATAATAAATTTTTGACTTTACACATTTGCTACACTTCTATTTCGCCCATAACAAAATACTAAGCACAGTAAGAGGTTTACAATTCTAACAGAGAACTAAGTTCCCATTTGACTGGCTTTGAAACAACAGCCAGTTGTTTCAAGAAACATCAAGAAACAGCTAAGACAATCAGTAATGTTTATTTTGTCTCATTTTTATTTCTTAGTGGAATTTACTGCTAGCTAGAAAGGATTTCTGATGATAGTCAGTTACTCTGGAAAATATGTTTTATTACTTTCAGAACACTCCCCCATTCAAATGAAGGGAATATAAAATCCTTTTACAGTAGTATTTGGATAACAAATACTCAAGTCTTAAATATCAGCAAATTCTTTTATCTGAGTTTATTTTGTTGAGATGGATAAGAATGCTGTAATCAATCACTCAGCCATAAAATGTCTTCATCTTACTTGTGTTTTCTCTTCAAAGTCAAGTTGTAACATTTGCACATAACAAGCCTGTGTTCAATATTATGTCAGGTTTTATTGGCTACTACACAAAATTTTTCTTAATACAGTAATTATACTTAGCAAAGTTGGTTTGGTTGTTTGTGGGGTTTTTTGTTTGTTTTTTGCTTTTTTTTTTACGTAGGAAGAGTAAGATAGAAGTGCTTGGTGCATGGGAGGAAAAGGAGAGACAGCTAAATGTGGGAGAGAATGAAGGAGAAAAAGGAAGTATTCAGTCCAATGAGAAATAGAGTTGGAAGATCCATAAAGATGAATTCATTTGCTAAGTGACCTTAGTGTGCATTTGTTGCCTGGATCAGCACAATTTCTTAGATTAAATGTATAAATCACATAGTTATGCAATGGATAATGTTTATTTAGAGTGAGGATTGTTAAACAGGTGAATGGGTGCTTAGAGGGAAACACTTTTGGGCTATTTTGGTTGGTTTTTTTTCTTCAGGGTATAAGGTTTTAGTGCATTTAGAGACCACAGAAGGGTAAGCAGGAAATCTTGAGCAGGTAGGAGAAAAACGTCAGCAGTGTGGGAAAAATGACCATTTCAAATTTGTGAGTATCTGGGCATTTTCAGAGGAATATGACAGTGATAGAGAGGCCTCCATGGGAGGTTTCATGCAGGACACAGATCAGTTTACAAGGGGAACTTATGTTTAGCTGTTTCATTTTGAATGAATGAGGCTTTCAAAAAGGTAAAATAAAAGTTTTCATCTATCAGGAGCTGCTAAAAATCTAATTGATATATTTGCTGATGTACATGCATGAGGAAACAATCTAAACAGAAATATAACAAGTAAACACCATATTTCCTTAGAAAAGTGTGTTGCTGTTGAGCTCTGTCACTCTGCAGAAGAAACCTTTACAAACCTTTGTTTTAAGAAAGCTTTTTCTATTTATTCCTAGTTGCAAATCTAGTGTAGAAGGAAGCCACAATTTTCCAGGTCTGGATTTTCCCAGTTCTGAAAAACAAAACAAAACAAACCCCCAAACCACCATTTTCTGAATCTACTTTTTATTTGACATTGAATGCATATGCAAATACATTTATTTGATAGTAAAATATTATTTTAAAAAAACTAAATAATAAATAAGCATAAAAGTATTATTAAAGCTAGGTTTCTGTATCTCAGGTGGCCCTTAAATTTATGTTTAGGCAGCTAACACAAAATAGCAATAAATAAAAAACAAACAAACAAACAAACCTCTAGAATTGCTGTATTCTCATTATTGCTCACTGGAAGCTCCCTGAAGAACGTTATTCCCTCAGAAGGTGGTAATTCATAGAACCATAAAGATTTTATGACAACCATTGAATGTTGACAGAGCCGTGTTGGAATCTATAACTGAATTATGTGTAAAAAGTTTATTTTGTTTTTGTCACTGCACATTTTCATTTTCTCCATTATTTGTTTATGGAAATTGCTGTGATCCCATTGTGCCTTTGTACATGGAATTGGGAACATAAGCTTAGAAGCTGTCAGATCTTCAATTCCTAAAGACTTTAGCTTCTCATCATCTTGCAACTCATCTAAGTGACTTCCCATCTTAATGTGTAGGGTAAGAGAAACAGAAAACTTGCGGATCTTCTGTACAGCCACCCTCCCAAGAGCTTCCAGTATTCATACCTTCAGGATGGCTCTTCTGGTGGGTTTCCTAAAGACCATGATTTTTTTTTCTTTTACACAAAGAATTTGAAATGTGAGGTTCTTCTTCAGTTCATAACAAAGTCAGCTATTCTGAAATATCAAAGCCCTTTGTGAATTGGAATGACCTTTCCCTGGTTAGCTCCTGCCCTTCAGCAATGGGTGTTGCTAGTTGCTCAAAATTCACATACATGGCCACTTTTTGCAAAAAGGCTATGAGGGGGGCAAACTTTCTCTAAAAGGTCTTTAACTTAAAAAAGTCAACCCCAAGCATAAAAAAAAGAGAACAAGTTCTGCAGGCTATTCACCTCTTGGCCTCTTTACTGAAATTGCCAACAAGGAGAGGAGCTGCAACGAAGACTATTCATTTATCTCTGAAAATAATGTTGAATATCTGTCACTGCTTTGGGAAATGATTGGCCTGATAATGATAGGTTTTATATCAGCAGGTTCTCGAGTGCCATTCTCAAAGTCACTATATGGGGTTAGAAAATTGACTTCTTAATGGTGACAATCTTGTGGAACAGAAAAGAATTGCATTGCAGATGAATTTTCTGATGCAAGTATATTGTCTTTCCTCTATCCAGACTGATGCTGTCTTGCTAAGTGTGTTGCCAAGAGCAAAACTTAAGGGAATTATAGTGCTGTGACATAACATTGAGCCATATAACTTTCATGTTGTGAAATAATTTAAACTTTTTCTTACGATAGTGAATATGATTTCTGATAAAAAAAAAAACAATCATACTTACAGAAGAGTAATATTTAAACTCATGAGTATATAGGTTGGCCTTAAGACAAAAATTATTTTAATTTACCTCTTGTTTTCAAGTTTAACTACAGTTAAAGTTTCTTTCTTACAGAGGTCAAGAGAAATTATTGGAGATTATGGATGGAATTTTCAAAGTGATTAATGTTGACCTAAGTCTGATTTCATGGCTTTGGTAAACTACCTTTGACTTCAGAGTGAATAGAGCTGGTCAAACATTAAGAGCTTTTTTAGAAATCCAGTATAAGTGCTGTGGTTATTCAGCAGATGGTGAAACCAGAGAAGAGTATACAGAACTACTCTAGGTGATCCTGCTTTTGACAGGGGGATGGATCCAACATTCTGTGATTCTGCAATTCTGTGACCCTCATCATGGCTTATTTCCCTCTCCTATCCTCTTTCTTTTTTGTGAAATGTTGCTACTAATTTACTGGACACATACAAATGCAATCATGCCAAACAAATAACGAAATACAGAAAGAAGGAAAAAACAAAGTGAATTAAATGGAATGGTCAGTAAAAAAAAAAAAAAAAATTTAAAAAAAATTAACAAGGATATAGATTAAACAAATACGATCCAATGAGATAGTGCCTTAGAAAATTGCTACCTAATTTATTTCCTCATCAGCATTTTTAAAAAATTTAATTAGGCCAAATTTCATAGTAAACAAAAAAAAATTGTAGATCTTAGCTCTCTTTATGTTCAATATCTGTGCTGTGTTTTGTTTCTCCTGAATTAAACAAAAACAAAACCCAAAGTCTTGTTTGTTTTTGAATTAATATTATAATCAATGCAACTTTAAATTATGTTTGCAGTTTGTCAGTATTATTTGCTAGATAGAGTACCATAACACCTAAAGAACAAATAAAAGAGGTATTCCATTATGATAAGTAAGACTGAGACATGTAGTTTCCCTAGTTGGTCATTTTTGATGATCAAGGCAAGAATAGATTTAGGGGCAGAGAAAAAGAGTTTATACTACACACAAGAAATCAATCTAAAAATTTGTAAATTTAAAAGTTTTCTTACATTTTTGGCAGCTTTCAAGGATAGTTGCAGGGTTTTTGAGGAATTTTCTAAAGAAATTCAGTGTTTATGATCACAAACCATGTGTTAAATTTCCCATCTCCGTTTCAGTAAGTTTTGAATCCATTAGCCAATTTCAACCAACTTTATCAAAGGGCTAGAAGTAAAAAAAAAACAAAAACAAAAAACCAAGTGAGTTTCTACATGTTTGAAGAAATTGTGAGCCCAGAAAACAAGGAGACACCACAAACAAAAACTTAGCAACACCACTTCGCATTGAACACTAAGGAATCCATACTAAGCAAGATATAAAACAGCAGCCTTTATTAGAACTTCTGTACTTCAAATAGCTTTAGCTGACTAGTGTATTTATTCAGTTATGTTAATCAAACAAACATAAACCTTTTCAGACAATTACTTTATCACATATCACATGTTGCATAAATTTAATAGAAATGAAGATGGGACTTACCATGGGCAGGTATACAATTCCATCTCTATAGGTCATAGGACCTCACTCCACTGTCAGTGTGTCTGGTATAGGCACCTATAGCATTTTCCTAACAGCTAAAATATTACAAAGTAATTATACTCCCAGCATACTGTTCTGTATTAACTATATAATGTGTTCAGATAGAGAAACCCATGTTGTACACACTAGAACTTCAGGGAAAGTTTAACAGAAAGTTCCCACTTTCCTACTGGAGTTTTTTGGGGATTTTTTTTGTTGGTTGGTTGGTTGGTTGATTGGTTGGCTGGTTTTCTTTTGTTTGTTTGTTTTGTTTTGTTTTGTTTTTATTGGTTTGTTGGTTTGTTTTGGCTTGGTGTTTTTTTCTTATGAAGCAAGTTTAGTATATGAATTTATTGTAACTGATTATACTAATGCACAATGTTGTAAAAAAAAAAGTTTTTGTTAACAAGATACATTATTTTGTCAGTATGTGTAGCTCTCTTTGCACAGTGAGATAGACAAAGAAAGAATGCCTCTTTGCCTCTTTATGCATCAGGAACTCCCTGTAAGAGGCAATAATTTCAGCAATTCAAACTGGAAAACCAAGGCTGTGCTTTGTATGTATCCCAAAATAGTTTTGTTCCTACATCAGCTGCATACATTTTTTGTTTATCTGCATACTTCACTTGTGAACTGTAGAATGCTAACTAAAGTTTGTATAGCACAACAGTTCTATACAACACAATGTTCTAGTTAGGAGAGCGCGTTAAGTATGGCCCTGTTCTTAGACATATGCTTGAGTCTGTTGTGCTCTCTTTCTCGTGGCTTTAAATTACACTCCTGCATCAATGAGTACATCTGTGCATGTGTAAATTAGTAAAGCATATTATATTTCCTGATTACATGAGATACGTCAACTCTTGATGAACAATCTCAAGCACCTATCTAGTCTTTTCAATATTAGATCTTCAGGCTGAGATCTACCCCAGCTACCTCCAGTGGTGCAAATGGCTCAAATAATTCTATATATGTGACTCTTGTTGTCTCATAGCTGGGGATGATGCCTGGAATAACTGGCACAGGTACCTCAGTACTTAACACATGACAGGATGACACTGCTCTAGAGAGAAGGTTGGGTATTAAAGCAGCGTAAAGCTTTGTAAGTTTTGTTTGCCTGTTTTAAACTAACATATATTTTCTTTCCTGCACTGCTAATCCATTACTGCTGACATGGTGTGTATATATATATATATATAGTTATTTATTTATTTATTTATTTTTTTCCTCTCCAATCAAATTCAGAAGACCAATCTTACTCCAGGAATTGTAAAAATATGTTTCATTAAAAAAAAAAAAAAAAAAAAAAAAGGTTCACATTAAATGTGAAGTAATCGATTTCCATAACAATTGCTGTTACTAAATATAAATGCAATTCTGTTCCAAAGATTTCAAAGTAAATGTGCTTGGGTTTGTTTATTTTTTGCATAATGCAAACATTTATTCTCCAGAATATAGCAAGTCTGATTACAAGCACTCATCCCCTATGTGATTCACTTACACTGGCATTATCCTGTCTAGAGACTGTCACCCAACCATGTTAAGGCACTGAAAAATAGCAGGTAATGACGTATAATTGCTACTGCTGAATGGCTATGTATTTTGTACTATTCATTTTATTCCCCCTTACCAACCTCTCATCTCTTTATTAGGATACTTTTGCTACATATTTTCTTTCAAGCTGCAAATTCTGTGGAATGGAAATTTAAGCATTTGATTCATTTTCACAGCATCTAAGATAATGTGATTATAAATACCTTTGTATGTAATCAGCATTAATAATAAATAACAAAGTCGCTGTGAGATTATTGTTCACTGTTCAGGTAAAGGAACATTTAAAGAAGTACATAGACAACTCTCCTAGGATCCTCTACAAATCAAGGCCAGAGATAATGTTCCAACCCTTCACTTTCAAAGCACATCAGAAAGATGTGCTTCTTTGAAAGTACTGTTGAAATTATTACATCATCCCACATACACAACCAGAGGTGTGTTCCACAGCAGACCACCTCAGCTGTCTTAGCATTTAGGCACGTATTTTTCCTTCACAGTGAAAAGTGAGTGAGTTACAGTTCTTTACAGTAAGAGTGGTGAAACACTGGCACAGGTTGCCCAGGGAGGTTGTGGATGCTCCCTCCCTGGAGGTGTTCAAAGCCAGGTTGGATGAGGTCTTGCGCAACCTGTTCTAGTGGGAGATGTCCCTCCCTACAGCAGGGAGGTGGAACTGGATGATCTTTGAGGTCACTTCCAACCTAATCCATTTTATGATTCTATGATTTTATACTCACTTTCCAAAATAAATTCCTCTCATCTTGGCCTCCTTGGTGACTTCAGTGGGAATCCAAGTATCTTAGAAATTCCTGGACATTTAGAGCTTAGTTTAGTTATATGCACTGACAAATGTCCAGTGTCCACATTGGTCCAACAAACAGGATTTGAGCTTAACACTAAAGATCTCTTTGCAAATATACTCTGAAAAATAAACAAGCTCTGCCTCGACTACTCACAGCATTTGATCAGAGGAATCCCTGTGTGGATTTCCACACTAGAGCTCACTAGCTCTATCAACTAGAGCTCACAAAGCCATCTCACAAATAGATTTACCCCACAGATAAATAAAACTAGGTGTAATGAGTCCCAGATTTATATTGTTTAAATAGTTATATTAAGTGAACATGAGTTACTTAGCTGGGATCTAATAGTTTGTGATTGAAGATTTCAAAGTGGGGTGAAAGACGATGGCTACTAAAGATCAGAAACCGGCAAAAGAGGAGATTAGAGACCTCAGACAGGACTTAAAATGGTACAAGCAGACAGTTCCAAGAGACGTGCTTTAAATCTCTGTGAAGAATGGTATTTGAGGAGTATGAAAACTTTATGCTAGCACAAGGATTATGCAACCAGGACTGGTTGATATTTTGCATATTTCCAGCTTTTTTGAGAACTGTGTATGATTTGCCATCGTTAAAAATGCTTTTACTAATTCCAGAAAGGAACTCTTTGTACTTAAAAACCAGATATATTCCTTGCTCCAAAGAGCATAAGGCAGAGATCTGCATCAAAAACTACTTAAAGAGATTATTTTTAAAGACTGAGAAAGACTGTCAGTCTGGCAGGCCCTTTCATGTGTTCCATCTGTTTGGTATAAAGTATTGAGCAGCAAAAAAATGTAACACACATGCATGAGGAAAAAAAAAAGTTTAAAAATATATACATAATTAAAAGATATAAGCAGAAGCATTAGAAAAAGCCATTATGCAATTCAGAAAGCCAGTCTGATACAGTTAAATAAAGGGGAGAGGCAGACAACGTTTAGATGTGTCTCAAGGAAAAAAAATAATTTGATTTAAGCCAATTGTTGTCACGAAAAGAATATTTTTTTTTCAGTTGAAAATGGATGAAAAATTAGTTAACAGTGGTTCATGAGAAATGTAAAATGTTGGGATTTTTGTTTGTTTGTTTGTTTTCTGTTTTTTCACCACTGAGCATAGTGAAGATAAAAATTTGAGTATACATTTGCAAGTGGTATGTTTCAGCAAATTAAAAAAAAATAATAAAAAAGGACAAAAACTCAACAAACAACACCATAAGTATTTCTGGGGGAAAAAAATCACTCAAAAACATCTGTGAGTTTTTGTGCTTTGGTATTGGCTTTGGTTTTGGTTTGGTTCAGTTGTTTTATTTTGTTTTCCCAAATAAAACTTGTCTAGAATAGCTAAACCCAGGAAATGGTAACTGTCTGTAGATGACCTAGAATTGCAATTTTGGGACAAACAATGAGAATTCCTTAATTCCTCCTGTGTTATGCACTCTAACCTTGAATACCTGGAAAAAAGAACAATTTTTTTTAAGATGGCTAAAACAAATGTACAGTGTATATTCTTGGTAACCCAGAGTGGACTGGGGGTTTTGTGCATGTAAAATTAGATGACTTTGTGCTAAAAAGGATTGCTAGAAGCACCAAAATCGAATTCAAATCTCAATAACTCAAGATCTGAATGACTGGTCTGTTGGAGATACCTGCTGTTGTTGTTCAATGCTGCCCATAACTGCAAAAACTAAAGTCACATCCTTGGTGTTACAGAGAGAAGATATACCTTCAGGGGAACTTCAGTAGATAATTTCAAGATGCAGAGTAGGAAACTACACTACATACAATTACTACATTTAGCCCCATGTACTTATGTTAATCCTGCTATACATATTTTAAAAAGTCAAATGAGAAATGAGATGAAGTCATAAGAAGACTTGGCTTCATAAGAAGCCAAAAAAAGACATTTCACAAGTCTTCATTACAGTTAAAAATATTTCTATCATTCCCTAGTGAAGAATTTCAGCATCATTAATATATGATTTTAGTCATGTTGTACCTACACTAACAGAACAGTACTTCCTGACTGTCTAAAGGTAGCAGAAGCCATGTTTTCCTAATCCTTGTTTTGTTATGTTTTGTTTTGTTTTTTTTCCCCTAAAAACAGCTGAAATAATAACAAAGCAGCCTCATTCCACCCCTACAACCCAGCAGCAAATAGAAATCCATCAGGGTGACAACAGGATTAAACTGTGGGCACTGTTTGCTTGTTAGTCTTCTCCCTTAAATAACTTCCATGTGAGATGGGAAATTAATGTTGCAATAAGTTGGTTCCTGTTGTGGGCCCAACAATAGAGTTGGCAATCCTCTTACTGTGGAGCATTACTTTTGCCTGCATGTCGGCTGGCTAAACTGTTCAGTCACCTTTTGTCTCCATAGGAGTACAATGTGCTTGTTGATTTGCCAAGTCCCAAATCCTATATTTAATACAATGTCTTGATGCCATGTGAAAAATAAGAAGTATGACTCTCCCTGAATACCATTAAGAAAATTGAAGAAGAGTTGGGAGGAATAGGGGCTAGAGGTGGTGTGTAAAGATTTACGCATCCTACTCCCAGACAAAGAGCAAAGTTGTGTCCTTAGGAGGAAGGAGATATGAACAATAAGTAATGTATTAATTGCAGCATCTCAAGCTCACTTTCTTTCATTTTCTTCCACTTTCTTGCTTGCTTTAATATAAGACCATTTATTTGCTGCTGAGCAACATCAATGCTGAAGGCCAATGAAGAAGGACAGAGTCAAGACTGTATCTTTTCCTAACTAAACAGATGTTCCTGTACCTAAATCCCAACTGTAATTGGTCTTGCTTGTTCTTAAATACTGAACCCAAGCCTAAGTTTATCCAATACACTGAAGTCCATGACAGAAGACTGTCTATTCTAAGTATTCATGAAGCAAAGAGCACACAGACAGACTAGTCTAGAGTCTTCACTGTTACCATATTTTTGTTGGACTTCATCTGGCTGGCTGAAACAGTGGTAGTTGTGGAGTTCATAGGAGCTCTACCTCTTTACTAGATTTGATAGATGCATTTTCAGTAATTGAAGTTTGTATGATTATAGATTCATTCCTGTCACTGGAACCAGAGGAGATTGGAGAGTTAGACCAACTCCTCTTCAGAGCCATTTCTTCCTCTCTCTCTCTTCATTGACAGCAGAAGTCCACAGTAACTACATTTCTACATTAGATTGGGCAGAATATCTCAGAGCCAGAGTCACTGCCATTTAAAGCTATTCAGGGCAAATGATACCAAAATAACTGCCTGGTGATTAAAATTATATCTTTCAAAGTGCCTAAAAATATATTGTTTTCAAGTAAATTTCATGTGAGGAGGAAAATAAAAGAA
Source organism: Ramphastos sulfuratus (assembly GCA_013399055.1). Classification (NCBI taxonomy): domain Eukaryota; kingdom Metazoa; phylum Chordata; class Aves; order Piciformes; family Ramphastidae; genus Ramphastos; species Ramphastos sulfuratus. The sequence continues at coordinate 8,038 of WBNM01039327.1, read as the reverse complement.
AAAACTATGATGATGACAAAGCACTATTTCAAAATAGATTAAAAAAAATTAATAGTTTTAGTGCATTAGAAAGTCACAGAGTTTTACTCTGAATTGAATGCTCTGAAATTATCACAGCAAAATATTTAGACTGACCTTCATCTTTTTTTTTTTTTTTTTCTGTCTACAGGGAATTTTAGGAATTTTAGTTTTCAGCAAGAGTTTTATTTGTTTGTCTTCAAGATTTATTTGAATTTTATGAATGTGAAAAGCAAATCATGGTTTTAGATTTCACTATCACACAGGAAAATCAGTGTGCCCTCTTTTCCCAGGTCTATCACTATCTCATAGAGTTCTGTAGGAAATTTACCAGATGCCCTCCATTTGGCTCCCATGGTGCAAAGGTAATGCTCCTCATCTGAGGCCATCCCTTCAAGTTAGAGCTCATGGGACGAGAGGGAATCTTGGGTTGTCACTGTCCCATGCTAGAGAAAAATATATGAGTTCAATTACCAGGGCTGTCAATCTGCTGTGTGTCATCACACTAACTTTGCTTTAAAAAGAGAGAAAAAAAATTGTATGTAATTTATTATATGGAGAGGGTGAGGAATGCAAGCATCATGAATCTCAACCCAAAGTGCAGGAGATGGTTTCCAATGTGAATAAACAGAAGGTTTCTGGAATAAAGGTGTATTCTCAAAGTGACTTTATAAAAGCTTTCTCCTCACTTCAGCCTTCTCCCCCACTTGGCAGCCTCCTTGAGATCTCATGTATCATTGTTTTGTGCACACCGATTTCCATGAGATGAGTTTAATAGCATTATAAAAGTCACATTGTGCACAAATTGGGAACTTCAGTGCCTCGGTAACTGCTCTGATGCATACACACTTGCAAAGTTTTCAAAGCAGAAATGTTGAAGGCACTTCAAGGCACAAAAACATCCTTGGGTAAATTACTTCCTATTAGTATGTCACATATATCTTATATATGACTCTGGTTTCATGAAGTGACAGCCGTGCTTGACAATAAAACTTTGCACTCTTTTTTATTTATATTTTTCCTGATTTTTTTTTATTTCTTCCAAGTATATAATGTCTGATGTTAAACCACTCATCTTCTGCTATCAGTGAGAGTCTTGCTGCCTACTTTGCTTACCAATAAACTAGAGCATTTGTACCCCACACCTCTGCCTGAAATATTAAGCAATTTTAATCACTGTTGGTTATCTCAGCAGCAGAAAGAAGTATGGACAGTTTCAAAAGGTGGATAGGTTGTAAGGTCAACGACCAATTTAACATTAAAAAGAAGAATATGAAAGTAAAACTGAGCATGTTAAAAAGAGACATTTCCTTCTTTGGGTAAATTCCACATAAGATCATAGAATCTCACTCTTCTTCCAATATCATGAAGCTATATAGCAAGAACAAAAAATACCAAATCTACTCTGTCACCTATAAAAAAGGAAAAGATAAGCACAGATTCTCCATATATAAATTCCCTAATTTGTCTGCAATCCTTCTCTTTTCCAGATAGTTACTCCAGAGTGAGTAATTTGACTCTCATTTTTTTTAATGAAGAATCTGATCTCCTTTTGTTGTGTTTTATGCTTCTGCATAATGGGACACTGAAACTGGAAAATCAGTTTCGGTTCAGGTTTACAATCTATTTCACTTCCTCATTTCCAATTACAATTTTGGAATATTTTATTGTTTGCATTTAAGACATCATATGGAGATACACTTTGAATCTAGTAGGTTAAATGACACTTCTAATGTAGTACTGGGAAAGTTTAGAAACAATGTCAAAAAAATCTCCTTTTCCACTTTTCTGCCCCGCCCCCCATTTATGCATCACTTTGGAACAGAGTAATCATATTTCTTTTAAAGGTCCTGCTGAGTTTGATAGCCTCTGTTTAATTTCTGCTGGAGGAGATTTCTCAGATTTTATGGCTGAATGAAATATGGATTTGATATATCTAAATTAAGAGAAAATAACAAGTGTATCAAACTTACGTATTAATCCAAAAATAAATGTAGAGTGTCCATTTAACTGATCACCAAATACTGTTTTCACAAGAATAGAAAAGATTTTCCAAATTAATCTGCTTCCTGTTAAAAATGATCACATCTAGACAGAAGTGAGTATGGAAGGAGAAACTTCATACTTAGAAAGGTTTGTAAATGTAGCTGCAAAGCCTTACATTCCAGGCCTTCAGAAAAGCCTGAATTTAGGATTGAATGTCACAATTACACTTCATTTTAAAATGTATCCTTTCAATAAAAACCTGTAATTTGGACCACGTTAAAAAAAATACACTAATTCACATTATTCCTATTAAAAGAAATTTTTTTTAAAAGCGAAAAAAAAACAAAACTCAAAACCAACAAAAAACCAAAAAAAGCCCAAAACATTCCACCAGCTTCATCATCACAAATATAATTGCAATTTTTATTTTACATACAGAAAGTTCCATGAGCATACTGGATAAAGATTAAATATTATCTGTGTTTTGAATTGAGAGATTTAGAATTTCAACATACTAAAAAAATTAAGACTCTTATTTTTCATTTAATCAAGTACTTCAATACATAATTAAAGAATTCCAAATATTTCAACTAGTAATTGATTTAATTTTCAATTTTTAGCTTTTTTTTTTTTTAAGAAAATAAGTAGCTATTTGATCCCAGATCATTTCAGCTGAAGTGTAATTTTTCAAGATTAAATGACATCATAAATGAAAAGAAGGGAAGGGAGGGGAAGGGAAGGGAAGGGAAGGGAAGGGAAGGGAAGGGAAGGGAAGGGAAGGGAAGGGAAAAGTTTCTTATTCTTTGAAGTCAAATCAAATTCCTCATCATGACATTTCCCTTTCAGCATATTTATATTCCCCTGAAAGTATTTTTGTTCATTCCTATAACACCTTGAGAAAACCAGCCACCAGGATTAGTTATGTCTGGGTATTTCTTACTCTTTTTTTATGATAAATAAAACAATTCTAATTCTTTAACTGACTATCTCATATCAATCAGTGTGAGTTGTTTATAAGAACAGCAAAAGGAGTCCAAAAGTGCACTTGAGAGACATACTAGGAAGTGTCATGATTTATACAATGTCTTTTTTACACATGTTAGTTCCACAATCACAGTGTAGTTTCTAAACATAAGTCCTGTCTTAGGTATAATCAATACCTTGCTGTATGAAGTCTTTTTCACCACCGAGGACAGTTCTTTCATCCACAAGGAGATAAGATTTTTTCACTAACTGGCTCAGGATGTTTGTTAGCCACCAGTTTACCTTCCCTGAACTTGCAAAGTATGGTTCAAGACTCTGAACTTGACCTCATATGCATGAGAAAACAGAGCAATAGTGAGAGGACAGAACAGATTTCCTTTCAGAAGCACAGAGATAGGTGGAGGGGTGGTGGTGATACCTTCTCTGTAAGTAGTTGTCACAAAAGAGTTTGTGACATGTTCTTGAAGCATAACAAAGTCTTAGCCACTTTATCCTGGCAAAATTTCCTGCTCTGACTTCAATTGGGTATCCTGTGGCATGGGACACTGCTCTCTGTGCAAACATGTCAAAATCTGGGCCAAAACATCACAAGGAGAGAAAGGGGAGACAGCCATCCTGAGTAAAACCAGAACAACATTACTAAGGTTTGGTCTTTGGGAAATTCAGTCATTTTCCTGCTGTTTGTGTGGCCTTTGATGATACAGACTCACCTTTGTAAAAGACATTTTGTGGCAGACATTTTAGATAGCTGTCCTTTAAATCCAGACATTACAAACAGCTGGAAGTCCACAGTGACCTCTTCAATGGCACAGCAGAATAAATCGGTGCTAGAATCATCACAGGAACAAAACAGATCCCTCCTTCCTGGAGCCCATGAGTATTTTAACGTCTTTAGGTGAGATTCTTATTTCTTTATATGGTTCCTGTAAAAGTTAGACATCCAAGTCTAAGCTAATCAGTCAACAGAAAAAAAATACATACCTCCAAAACTGCAATTCACCTTGTCCTAAAATAGTCTTCAGGAATGACTCAACAGTACGGTTCTCTGCATTACCCATTTCTGTCCTTTGTCCATAATAAATGTTGAGGGGACCTCATAACTACAAATTCTAGAGACTGGATTTCTGTGTGAAGACTCCTGCTTTCTTTATAGTATTCCAGTTGTTATTCCTGCAGAATTATGCATGAAAGAGAGGAAACAGTGGAGGCCACACATTCAAGTCTTACCTCTTATGAGTACTTGGCTAGGTAACATAATCACAATATGAGTTGAGGACTGATTTGAATGGAAAAAAGACTTATGTTAGTCACCTTAGTTATTATGGAAAAAATGTACTATAAACATAAAGCAGTAATATCAATTTTGTTTTTATGCACACACACACACACACACATACATACACACAAAGAAAAGGGAACAAGGTAAATTTGGTCTCAATTTACGTAGATGGATAATAAGACTTTCAATTATTGTTGCATTATTTGTTAGTATGTGGATGAAAGATTAGGTGACAATATGCAAAATATATTTTCTGCATATTATATTATTTAGTAATGTCATTTGATTTTTTATATGTTTCATTAAATTGTTTTGTGGCTTTATTATCTACCCAGATGCACAGCTCAGAAATACAATTATTCAGATTTAGAAGCAATAAAATTTGGCATGCATTTACTTGTATTCAGAATTCCTGCACGTTAAAGAGAAATTACTGCATTCTTCCCACATAGCTCTGCTCTCATGCCTTCTCCAAACCATTCATTAGGTGGAGAACATTATAGAAAATACACCATTTATGTTAAGGAACCTTCTGATAACAGATGTATTTGTACAAAGCAAATATTTCAATATATCATAGCCTTTTGATCGTGGCTATAATAGAAGCAAATCTATATATATTTTCAGTAACACGTATCTCTGTTTTATGGATATTGAGGAGAGGGAAATGAGTGCTATAGATTATATATTGTAGGAAAAGGTACCTGAAGACAGAGGTTGACAATCCTCTGAAAACATTATTGAGTACAATACAAATTGTTCTGTTTTATAATGAATATTTTGAGTTTGCATTTTAAGGCATGTCTCCCAGCTGAAGCATAGAGAGTTTTTCTATGGACGAGTTGTTCCAGCTTTGCTTTGCCTTTGCTATGTTTCATAAATCAAGTGCTCAAATATACAACACAATGTCCCCAAGTTGTCCCCTGTCCCCTGTAGTTGCAACTGAGCCTGTTGCTGATGGATAGCAGGGCACAGAGTAAGTCAATGGTTGTCTCTTAACAGGAGAGGTTTCAGCAGCGGTGCCTGTGTCTCTGTGAAGCCACCCACAGGACTTGGGGTGTTTGCTTGGACATCAAATAATGATCCTGGGCTAAAGCAGCCCAAATTGTGCAGTACAGACCTATAGCAATTAATTGAGCTCTAACTACTTACGAATATACAAGTGAATACAGTAAGGGAAGGGAGGTACTGCTCCATGTGCACCCCTTTCTTTTCACTCCACCTTCCAGCAGGAACTGCAATACCCCCACTGCCTAAGTGCTTTCCTTCATCAGGGTACTGCTCCTCACAAAGGGATGTGATAGAAGAGCATTGATAGTCTTCCATCTGCTGCCTAGGACTTAGATCTTGGGATGCCTCTCCATCACTTCATTCCTCAGCCATTAGTTCCCTGCAGAACTAGGTTAAGCTGCCTACTGTCTGCTCAGTCCCAGTGGTGAGCTCTGCTCTTAGGAGAAAAGCCAACATTCTGTGTTTTAGGGAGCCCACAAAGACACTCCTGTTGGCTACATTGAGAAGCCCCAGGCCTTTGGTTCTTCCCATATGCTAGAAGGATTGTAACATAGTTGGTGTTGCTGCAGATGGACAACTAAAAGTTGCATGTCTCATGGACTCAGCTGTCTCCCACCTGCATCTACTCATTAAATACAAAGGCAAACTGTGTCAGGTAGGTATGTGTAAGGGTAGATACAAGAACAATTTGTACAAGTGTAACTTAAGCTTTGAGTAACCAAGGCACAACATAGTCTTGACACCACGAGACTATCTCTAGTGATTTAAGAAGTCTATTGATCATCAGACTCTGACAATACTGGAACTGTTCATTTATTCTATCACTTCCTCCTGTGAGAAAGAGAGCCTAGGAAAACAAATTTTTTCTGACTATCTCTACCTAGCAAAACCTTTTCTTTCTCTTTTGGAAATGTTAAAATGTAGAATTAAAAAAAAAAAAACAAAAACCAAACCAAAAAAACCCACCACTCCAACAAACCCAAAAAAAACCTAACAAGCAAAAACCTCCACAAACACACAAACAAAACACCCCCTTCTACTTCAAGGTTTCAGATTAGGTTGTAAGAGTTTTATTATATGAATGAAATCAGCATAAACTTCTTTTTACCTAAATTTGCACACATAACACCAATCACTCTGCTTCCTATTTCTGCAGATTTATAGAATTTTTATTCTTTTTTTCCTAACATATAGAATTTCTGGTAATTCTGTTGTTTATATTTCATAGAACAAATTCTATGTACTTTTAATGTTAATTTCTAATAACTGTATTGACTTCAACACAGTTACACTGGATTTACATTACTATAAATGGCATTACCTGTTGGTTTTCAAATGACTATGGGGATTTCGGATCACCCAACGGCTTTGGAAAACCACACTCAATAATTCTGCTAAAAATGTCTTTATTCCTGAGGCTATTTAATATTTATGCAGTTGTTTCAAGCTTGTTTCTAAAGAGTACAATGATTTATTATGAACCAACACTTACACAATAAACTATAATAAAGCTGCTATTTAGGTTTGCTCATGTGTACCACAGAATCAGTTCAAGGCATCTAAGAATCTTTCTGAGTTAAAATCAAGTCTATGCAATATAATAGGGAAATCTAACTTGCATAACCTGCAATCTTACAGGACTGACAACAAGCTGCCCCTGTTTGACAGATACCAGTAGATATTCATTGTGCATCATATTTTTATTCCTTAAGACTTCCCTTTCTTTTTCTTCCTCCAAACACATTGTTTTTTGAAAATGGGCATGTCTTAAACAACAGTGAAGAGAAAGTAAGCTCTCTCTGTCTTTCTTGGCATGTAACTGAGTCATTTTCATAGAATCACACAATTAACCAGATTGGAAAAGATCTTTGAGATCGTCAAGTCCAAATTATCATCCAACACCATCTAATCAAGTAAACCACAGCTCCAAGTGCCACATCCAGTCTCCTTTTACACACTTCCAGGGATGGTGACTCCACCACCTCCCCAGGCAACCCATTCCGATGGCCAATCAGTGAAGAACTTCTTCCTGATATCCAGCCTAAACCTGCCCTAGCATAGGTTAAGACTGTGTCCTCTTGCCCTGTTGCCTGGGAGAAGAGACCAACCCTCACCTAGCTACAACCTCCTTTCAGGTAGTTGTAGACAGTGATAAGGTGTCTCCATAGATAGCATCCTCTTCTCCAGGCTGAACACCTCGAGCTCCCTCAGCCTCTCCTTGTAGGGCCATGCTCCAGACCCCCCACCAACTTGATGCCTTTCTCTGGATGTGTTTGAGCATCTCAACATCTTTCTTAAATTGAGGGGCCCAGAACTGGACACAGTACTCAAGGTGTGGCTTAACCAGTGCTGTATACAGGGGCAGATGGACTTCCCTGGTCATGCTGGCACACTATTCCTGATGCCATTGGCCTTCTTGGCCACCTGGGCACACTGCTGGCTTATGTTCAGTTGCTGTCAACCAGTATCCTCAGGTCCCTCTCTGCCTGTCTGCTCTCCAGCCACTCTGTTCCCAGCCTGTAGCACTGCATGGGGTTGTTGCGGCCCAAGTGTAAAATCCAGCATTTACCCTTGTTAAATCTCATGCTGTTGGACTGTGCCCATCTATCCAGGGGGCATATCACATCGACTCAAGGGGCAATGTTCTCGTTTTTTCTAAATCGTAAGAAAAATAGATGCCTTTTATTTTTGTAAGCTTTTTTATTTCTATATTATAGTCTCATTATTAACTGTGGGCAAACCAAACCAAACCAAGCAAAC
>WBNM01039324.1:2236-37452 GCA_013399055.1 Ramphastos sulfuratus | reverse complement strand
ACTGTGATACTGTGATAGATTATATTTGAACTCCCTTACCAAAAATATTTCCTACTTGTTGCATTGTCCAAGTTGCTGCTTGCAATTCAGCACAAGTTTTGGATTTGCACAGTGCTATGAACACTAAGGAAGTTCCAAATGTGGATGCAGCATTTTTTATAGCAGGATAAAATCCTGCATCTTAGAATTTAAAAAAAAAAAAAAAAAAAAAAATTGAACCTTTCAGCTCAGAGAGTTAGTGACTCCAAAGCCCTAAATGGATACAATCTCTGTGATAGTGACCTGTTGCCAGCTGTGTGCTGCAGAGAGACTAAGTATGTAATACTTTCCTATTTCTCAGGATTGTTTTGATGAGAAATTTGCACATACTGCAGGAATTCTAGTGGTCATGAAATTTGTTGTGTAACTTCTCCTAGGACAGACTAAGGAAAACAATGCTAGATAAATTACTAATAAAGTATTTCTGAGAGTGCAGTAAACACACCACCCCTTACGTGGTATAGCATACACTATTCTTCACTTAGAGAACAAGCAGCAATGTAAATTGATTACTTCAAGAGGATGTTCTGCAAACTTAAATAGAAAGCCATATTTTAATATGCAGGTAAAATTCTTTTCCTCTCTGCTTTATTTTATTATTTACAGTTGGTTTCCTTAACTACATATTGTTCTCAAATCTTTCTAGGTTAACTATTCATACTCAAAACATGGGTGAAAGAAGTCTGACTGATATCCTGGAAGCATGAGATTTTGACTGCAAAAATGAGAAATGTGTAATGCAATTATACTGATCTCTCCTCATCAAAAAAAAAACCCAAAAAACAAAAAAACCCACCACGTTCATAAGTTAAAGTTACTATATAATTCAGTTACAGGTATTCAATGGGTGATGAGGAGGGTATCTTTCTGTGATTCATCATTCCAAGTCCACATGATAAATTATGCTTTTATAGGGATTTTCATATAGTTTCCTTCAGAGAAGACTTCTTTCTTTTACTAGAGTGCTCAGCTGCTAATCCATTCTTTTACTGGAAGGGATACTATGGCAGAAGATGAAAAACGTGCCTGTGAGCATGTTAATCATGGAGTGATCGATGCTGCCATGACAAGGAGAGCTTAGACAATATGCTCAGCAGTATTTACTGCTATTTACAACACAGTGCCAGGCATCTAAACTGAGGACTGATCAGTGCACAGACTTCAAATTAACAGTATGAGTTCCCTGAACCTAATAGAAAGTCTGATAACATTCACCTGTTCTCTTTTTTCCCCTCTCAGTGCATCTGAAATTCATGAAACAATCATGGTCTAAGTAACACAGCCAACTTGTTGCTAGGGCTTCCTGCAGACAGCAGTAGTTAAAACAGCAAACAGGAAAAAATTATCACCTCTAATTTATATATTTTTTTTCTGTAGTTTCACAGTATACTCTTGCACCCTGCATTGTGAACACGACCATGTATTTTTATCAGAAAAAGATGTGAATTCTGGAATATGGCTATGTTATTAATCCAAATAATATTGTGATGTCAACCTGAAAAAAAAGGGAAACTTTTTAAAAACTTCTTCATTGTCTTCATAAGTTATTTGGAAGTAAATATATTCATTGATTTGAGAAGCAAGATTCTCGCAGCAGGGATAAATTCCAGCTGTGCAATTAATGCAAGCAGAGAGAAAAAGCAATCTACAAAGCCCATGACTCGTGGTGGGCCTAAACAGGCCAAAATAGGCCTGGACATGTCCTGGCTTTCCTAGACATGTTTTTCTGCTCTCTCTCTCTGCTATGGAGAGAAGTAACCTTGGGAAAGAGGACAAAGAACCTGAAGCCACTGAGTCTAAGGACTCTGGCTTGCCCAGACTTGTTTTGCTCCTGTTTGCATCCTGTGGTAAACAAGGTACACATACTTGGCTTGTGCCTGCCTCATGCAAGGTCTATGTTCGTCCCAAATTTGGGTAAAGCAAGCCTATGGCTTCACCTAATATGGTCAAACTTGGCTCACTGCCATTCTGCTTGGCTATTCTGTGTCCAAAGGCCCATTAGTTTTGGGCTGTAGTGATAAAAAGAGATGAGCAGGTAACACAACGTGCTCTGCCCTTGTATTTGTGCTTCCGTGCTGCTTGCTGCTGCCACCAGTGCCTGCTGCCATTGCTCTCTGCTTCTGGCAGTGTTACTGCCTTATTCCATTCTGCCATGCCATGATGAGCTATGAGTTAGCTCTGCTGAGTAACAAAACCTAATATTTTGGGTTTATACACCTGGAAATTGATTTATCAGGGATAGGCTTTAAATGCCTCCACGGGATTGGCCTGCATAGCCAGTGTGACATTCATGCCAAAACTGCACGTTGCAAGACATCCTGCCTATGCCTGCCATGACAAGAAGCCCTGGAAGGGACACAAAGGTCATCCAGAGAAATCAGGACCAGGTCAGAGATTGTCTGCTTCTTTCCCCAGCAGCCTGTGAAGCCTGGCAAGAATCAGAAGCCTTGGCGCCTGACAAGACACCGACAGAATTCCCTGAAAGCATTTGGGTACTGTCTGAAGCTGTAGCTACCCCTGCGAGTCAGGAGATAATTTTTGTGAGTAAATACTTAAAGCCTCTTGCAATTCACCAATTGCCTTCTGCCATAAGCAGAAAGGAGCTCCTTGAGCCTACCTAGTGGGCAAGCAGTATAATTAACTGCAAGAACCTTCTCTTCCAGTTCAATTCATGTTGTGTTATTGCTAATTATTTCTAGATCTAGTTACTCCTTTGTATAATGTTTCCATGACTGTGCAAAGAACCAATTATTATCAAAATTAGTGGTCAAGGGAGCAAGACTCCCAAATATCAAAATTAATAAACAACATTAATTTTGAAAAAAAATATCATCTCGCATTAATTAATTACCCCTCCATTACAATGACTAACTCCATATGATTGGTAGAACAGAAAAAAATACTTCTATGTAGTATACTTTCTCAAAAACATTTTCATTTCTATGTATCCTTCTTACTGGCAGCTACGAAAAATAAAATCACACCTGAGTATTCAGAAGCAACCCAACTCAAGAAATTGTCATTCTAATAAAATAACCTTCAGTTCTAAATCCAGGAATGTATCATTTCCTCTATAGGAATTTACCCAATAATTAGAAGGATCAGAATTAACTTGTCGGCACTTTAAGTCCTCTAAATGATTTAACTGGTTTTACTAAGCACTGCTGCTTTTTGTAAAAGTATATTTCACAGCAATGTAGAACTTACCTAAGTATACCTGAACAGAGATGTCCCTTTCCATCTCCACTATGGATTTTACAAATACCAGTGTAATTGCTCTGAAGCAACAAGCAATGCCCAGAGTTTTACCTATGACATTTGTTTTAACAATTGAACACAAAATTTTCTAATAAGCTGAAGATAAACCACCTTGTCCTCTAGCCTATCTTTCCAAGGTTAATGTAACTATTTTGTTGTGGAATACTTTTAAAACTAAACCATTCAAGTTGTTATCTGGACAGCCATCTTGTGTGGTCATTTAAATGACTGCAGCTGAGTATTATTTTGGTCTGAAAAAAGCTTTTCTTAGCTTTTCAGAAGAATTGCAAGGTACTTACCTACCACGAACAAATGCTAACAGAGTTATTGACATACTGCCTAGATAGAGATTTCCTGGAATTTCAAACTCCTTAAGTGTTGTTTTCTTACAGTGTTAACCCCACCAAGTGCACACCTGCACATCAGTACACATTTGCTCAGTACCCATATTTCTATGCTGTCTGAAGTGGGTCATGGCCAAATTAAGCATTCAGAGACAGCACAGGATGAAAAGTACTGAAAAAAACACTGCCATTTATTTCCCTTTCACTTTATCATGGACAATAAGTCAACAACATTGTTGTATATGAGATATTAGAAACCAAAATAAGCAGAAAGAGAATCATTTAAGTTCTCAATCACAGTAAGCAACAACACATTCTTAACTCAGGTGCGTAATCTGAGTGACCAGACAGACAGTATTTAAGGCATAACATAGCTCCCATGTGCTATGAAGTTTGAATGTTCCTTATGAGGACATGTCCCTTCTTTTAGCAGATATCAAAGTTTCCTGCTGTCACTCTTCCTCTAGATCCCAATTAGTTTCCCTTTGTTCCATTCAATCAGCACACACTGTTGATACCTCTTATGTCATCCAAGACAGAAGCTTGCAAAACCTTCTCCCTTCAGCGTGGTTATGTGTGAGCAGACTTGGTCCTCTCTGGTGGTATGTTCCCATGCAGCAATGCAGGACAGTCTTTTAAAAGGAAAAGATTTACCAAAAAAAATTTTGGGGGAAAAATAAAAAGCCAAAGCAACATTTTCAAATGCATTGACAGCTACCAGTCTAAGCTGCCCTCATTTTGGGGCCTCCTGGGAGGTTTCCATCTTTTTGTCTGGGTGACAGCTTTAACTACTCTTCATTTTGACCCATGGATTCCTCATCCTGTTCCTCGCCCCAAAAAACCATGCCAATCACTAGTCTTCCATTAAATCATCAAAGAAATTCCTTTCAGAGTTCCCAGTAGTTCCTTAGTTTCAGACCAGATACCTTTACTCTCCCTAATGCTTTACCTTTCCCATCTATCAGAACTTAACTCCTCAATCCACTGAGTCACAGTGCAGAGAGAATGAGAAAAAGATCTCAAATGTATTTAGCAGAAGTAATCTTCACTTTCTCTGTCAGTTAATAGGAAGCTTTCCTGGGGGAGACCTTATTTAATTTTGCACTACAGAATATGTCTTACATATAGTTTGAAAGAAAAAAAGTTTAAGGAGATGGCAAAATAAAAGACTACACACTGATGTCTCTTTTATATTTACTACTACATACTATCCATTAAGTCAGAAACACCACACCACTTGTCCTATGTTTTGCAGTAGAAGGCTGTACAAATCCCTTTGTCAGACAAAATATGATAGGGCACTTCTTTGGCTTCCCAATTCCAGCACATCTTGCAATAAATCCCACAACATACTACAACTTTTAAAAGCCCTTCCACAATTCCTTTTCTTGCATAATGTACAAGGATCACATGAAGAGAAGCCAAAGACATACCTGTGCGTTTAAGCCCCCTCACCGGTTTGTACCTAAACGTCAGTCCTAATACATAGCTATCACAGTCAGATAGGCAAAGTTAATCATAAAGGCTAAAAAGTGCTATGTTTCATGGATAAAATAGCACATTTTGACTTCTTTTGTAATAGCTGAAACTATAAATGTATGGTTTTTTTCATTTGTTCTTTCATTTCAGCTGCTGAAGGCACCAGGGCTTGAAAAAAAAGGAGGTTTTGAGCACAGACTCCCAGGAAAGCAGACATTTTGAAACAGTAATTACTTGTTTGCTGTGAATCAGGAAATGCCCATAAATTACTCCAAATCTTTTTAACATTGAGAGTTGGAAATTATGCTTATGGGCAGCGACAGACGTCTCGTCTAGAAAAGAGGTTTTCTAAGGGGAGGAGCAAATCCATAGAGTTCATTTATTTATTCTACCACACCCCCATAAAATAAAAGCTTCATCAAAATGTGAGGCCACTGAAGAGAAACCTGCAGTATGTAGCAATATATAGAATCATAGAATCATTCATGTTGGAAAAGATCCTTGAGATCATCAGGTTCAACCATTGACCCTACTCTACCATGTTTACCACTAAACCATATCACTAAGCATCACATCTAAATGACCTTTAAACACATCCAGAAATGGTGACTCAACCACCTCCTTGGGCAGCCTGTTCCAATGTTTGATTACACCTTCAGTGAAAAAAACTTTCCTAATGTCTAGCCTAAACCTACCCTGGTACAGCTTGAGGCTGTTCCCTCTTCTTCTATCACTAATAACCTGCACAAAATCTATGGGGGGGGGGGGGGAAGAAGAAAGTTTTAAAGAAAGATACTAATTTGGCTGTTAGCAAGGGGTTTCAAACCCTCCAGCTCTTTCAGGGGCATGGCTCACAGCAGCAAGCAAGCTTCCACAATCCAGTTTGGCTGAACTGGAGAGCTGCTGTATCCTCATACAAGCTTCTTAACAATAGAAAAGGCAACCAGCACTTGCTTATCACCACCATGACCTTCCTCTTTCCTTCTTAGAGCTAAAATTGTCCAGTTTGAGCCAAAGCAAAGGGACAAAAGTTGCAGTCATTTTGTTCTTGTGAAGCATAAGTAATGCTGTTTCATGATAACTAGAAAGGCAGTGATCTCTACTCTGAAATAGGTCTTGGTTACAGCAGTGCTTTGCTCATACCTTTATTTTACCTTTTTACAAAGATCTCAACTACCAACAAAGACAATTCCTCTGGTTCCACTCTACAAGCTGTCCCATTTGCCTATCATTTTACTTTTGGCTTACAATCTCACAAAAAAGCCTTTGCATAGAATTTTTAATATTTAAACAGTAGTTCAGTCATTTAAATCCATGGTAAAAGAAATCAGTGTTCCAGACTCCCAAAGGCCACCATGATTCACATGCAAAGTACATCTGCCTGTTCCACTAATACTTCCTAGGAATAGTTACTGTCTGCCAATTTACACAGAAATCCATCATCAATGGGGATCCAGATGCCAACAGTGTATTTCTCCATTGCCTTTAATTTAGATTTATAATAGAATTTTATTAGATAAACACTGGACATAATACGAGGAGTTTAATTTTCCTTTTGAGGGAATAGATATCAATTTGTGATAGAACCCCAGGAAGCTACAAAGATTAAATCATAAGTCCCCAGATATTTTATGGTAAATCTATCAAATAACTTTTTTCCCCTATCAGGGGGATTACAGCCAAATTGCTGCATCTGCAAAATCTGAAGTCCTTTGTTGCTACAAAATTATTTTCTATTTGGGTCCAAGGTTTGTGGTAGTTGGCTTTCCACCCACAGGAAGCCATAAATTATTTACAAATCTTGGAGTATAAGTCTGTTATGAATACATTAACTGTTCTCTTACCTTCAGAACTCATTAGCAACAGGAATAAGTCCTCTGATGCAATTTTCCACTATATATCCACAGCATATGTTGAACCTGCTGTGCCACTCAAAAGTGTGACATTTCCCAACACTAGCCTTATTTTAAAGAGTGAATTGAAAAAACAAATTGAATGGGGTGAGAGGGGAGGGAGGAATCTTTAGAGGAAAAACTATGTAGATGATCTAACAGGTCTTTAGGATCTCTGCCTAGACACAGGGATTTAATGTCAGAACACTGCAGACTCGTTTTTCAGTCTGACTTTTAAGGGAATTGAGGTGTACATAATCATATATACAGATTTGTCAAGCCTTCCTTAATAACTTTTGAACCTGATGGCCATTTTAAAGCAAATCTGACAGCTGGCAACAGGAAAGGCAGAGGTCTCAGAGGCAGAAGTCCTGAAAAGTTTTGTGAAAATTAGAGACTGCTTATGCAAGATACAGAGAAATACTTTGTCCATCCTGGGAGGCAGCAGCCCACTGGCTGTCCTGCACTCCTAATTCAAATCAGCCATAGTGCAGACCAACATTTGCCCACCAGGCTGGGAACACAGATGAAGCACAGTATGCTGCTGAAGTTGAAAGGGATTAGGGGATGGAGGGAAAAACCCCATATAAACCTTCCTACTGAGGGTGCTTATTTTTTCACAACTCTTTTCACAGAAAACATCCATGAGGAGAAAACTTAAATACTTCAATTTGGAATGCAAGCATATATACTTATGAAATAGTATATTCTGACAGGCTGGTTATAAGAAATATGAAGAAACTGGTCATAAGGTCTAAATGATAGAAGCTGGAGTCATTGTACTGAACTCAATGGAAATATGGTAGTCTGGTGCTACAGCCTTCCCCTAGTGCTTCTGTTTTATTATTAAAGAGGTGGCTGTTGGTTTGCTCTGTAAAAGATCACAGTCCTCAAGCCTACAGAAGCAGCAGTGGGGTGATGAGGGGCAGGCACCCTTCCTCCCCAGTCCTTGGCCACTCCTACCCTGGCATCTGGGGACTTCTGAAGGGCTCAGAAATATCCCCTTACATGCTTGCAAAACTCTCCGCATTTGCTGTGCATCTCATCAGGTGTTCATTCCTGGAGAAAGTCATAAAAATGGCTTCAGCAAAGGGCAGCCTGGCCTCTGCTGAGAAGCAGAGGTAGGGAATAGGGCCAAGCTAGAATGCAAGACATCCTTCCCTTCACACCCCAACTGTGCAATCTCATGGCTGGAAGGGCCTGTGAGGAAGTGGGATATCCTCCCTTACTGGGTGCAGAGGTATCCCATGCAAATCTGAGAGAAAAATCATCACTGTTAATCTCGAGCAATTTAGATGAGGACTACAGGGGTATTATGAGTTGATGTACTTTGGCTGTGCAAAAGTAGCCTTGTACACTGAGAAAGACCACAGCAATTTGGTTTTGGCTAGGTAAGCAGCCTGAAGTGATCCAAGAAAGAAAAATCAAGGCAAATGAAACATTATTTCAATCTCCTATCAGTGTTCTTAATTACAAGACTTATACTCTGCTAAAATTAGGGTATTAGTTCTATTTACTTGCCACACAAAAATCTTAAAATCCTGGAGCTGAACTGATAATGTTGCTATGGAAATAAGCTTAATTACTACAGACCAGCTATCAAACCTCTCAATGCTGCTCCCTTTACAAGCTGTCTCTGCTTCCTGAAGTTTCTGGTTTTTACCTCCTTCAAATGAGACTAAATCTCTCTAGTGTTAACAATGGTTAAATTCAGATGTTCCAAGTCCAGGGCTATTCTAAGAACAGCTTGATAGAGGCTAATGTAAGCGAAACAAAGAGCGGTGCTTCAGGGTAGCATTTCAAACAACTAAAACACATTTTTATCAATACACCACTTCAAACACACCAGGTAATGCTAATTTCCTAAGTACATGCTGACAATCTCATGCTCTTCCCACTTTTCCTCACACAGAAGGAAAATAAATAGAAAGCCACATAGAAAAGGCTTTTCCTCCCCTTGACAGACTTCGGTTACTGATTACACCTTACGAATACTATGTGTGTATATGAATATATGCATACACATTAATATATGTGCATAACAAAAATTTTGCTTTCCCCTGGTTGGAACTCCTGTGTGTGAGCTCACCACAGGATGGGTAGGTCGCAGGGCAGAGGAGAGGTAGCAGAACTCACACTTTAGAGTGACAATGACTCCACATGCTGTATGCCCCAAGTAAGGGCTCCAGAGGGGTAAGTTGGCATTGTTGAGGATGGAGGGGACAGAGGACAGGTAGGAGGTCCTGGGTTCAGTCCAGGAACTGTCTGCAGGGGCTGAGACAGATGTGGTCCTATGGATCATTGTCATGGTAGGCCTAAGCAGGCCAAATTAGGCTTGTACATATCCTGGCTTGCCCAGGCATGTTTTTCTGCTCTCCCTCCTTCTGTTTTGGGGAGAGCAACCATGGGAAAAAGGACAAAGAACCTGGAGCCACTGAGTCTGGGGTCTGTGGCCTGCCCAGCAACTGCAGTAAGCAAGGTGCACACGGTTGCCTTGTGCAAGGCTGTGTTCTGCCCAAAAAAGGGTAAAGCAAGCCTATGGCTTCACCCAATATGGTTGAATCTTGACTAACTGCCATTTGATTGGCTACCCTGTGTCCAAAGGCCCATTAGTCTCGGTCTATATGGATAANGCAGTATACTGACCGCAAAGCTTTCTCTTCCAGTTTAATTGAGTTCAATTAATGTATATATTCACTACTTACTTCTAGATCCTATATTATAACCTGTATATAGTTTCCGTTACGATGCAAGAACCTGTTATTATTATTATTTTGGTGATCGGGGTGCCGTGAGTTCAGAATATTTAATATTAATAAACTATATTAATATTTTTAAAATATCACCTTGCAGTAATTAATTACCCCTTCCACTACAGTCATGCACCAACATGGAAGACTCTACCCCACATCATTTCCTCAAGGGACTTCCACTCACCATACACATATGTTAAGCCTGCTTGAAGGATGTCAGTGCCTCAGCCAAGTTGGGACAATAATACACAATGAGTAAGACCTATTGGCTATTAGACCACTATTTGTATTAGCTAAATACAAATAGTCAAAGTCAACTACACAAACACCCAGTGGATGAAAACATCTCCAACATTCAGAGGCACTGCAAATTTTTCACTGACAGAAAAAAGATTAAACTTTATCAGCTAATTTATACACCCTGAATAATTCAAGCAGTCTTAAACAACTGCTAACCAGAAAACCCACAAGGCTCCTTGTTGGTCAACTGCAATATAAATTTGCTTACGTTCAATCTGACAAATGTCACTCTGCTGACTTCGGTTTAATTACTCCTAGTTTATACCAGTCTGAAAGCAAAGTAATTTGTTTAATTACTCAGAGGATAAAAATACTGTTCAGTTCAGAAACATTAGGTTTTTAATAGATAGCTTTTAATCCATATTACTTTCCAAAGATTTTCTTAAATCTGTTTAAAATCACACATACTTGCTAAATCTCAAAGTAATAATTTTGAGATAATTGATCTCAAAACAACTTGATCGTTAAAGAAAAACCAAAAAAAAAAAAAAGTGAAGCAAAAACACCTCTGAGTTTCTAAAACTCTGAAACGGTATTATAGACTGTAGAAAACATTTTCAAATTGGTTGCGAGTTGAGGAACTGTGCCTGCTAAGTTGGTATGTATTTTTTTCTCGATGGAAGCCGCAGAGGGTACATCAGTTCTTGGATTCACAAAACATAAACCCACAGGAATGAACCAATTATCTGGTCTGACCTCTGTATATTATAAATTATTAAACTTCATTCATCGGTCCCTTTATTGAGCCACAGAAGTGGTGACGTAC
This sequence comes from Ramphastos sulfuratus, assembly GCA_013399055.1. Classification (NCBI taxonomy): domain Eukaryota; kingdom Metazoa; phylum Chordata; class Aves; order Piciformes; family Ramphastidae; genus Ramphastos; species Ramphastos sulfuratus. The sequence continues at coordinate 26,621 of WBNM01039324.1, read as the reverse complement.
TTCCAGTTCAAATTTCAAAAGGTATCAGCTTTCAACTGTTAGTCCTTGACAATCCTTTCTTCATTAGTCCTCTACTGTCACTCTCTCTTTACGGCTGTTTGTATATGACATCATGTCACCTCTCAGCCTTTCCTTGAGGTATTCGATGCCTGTCATTATTTTATATAATCATAGAATGGTAAGGTTGGAAGGGACCTCAAGGATCATCTAGTTCCAAACCCCTGCCATAGGCAGGGACACCTTCCACTAGCACAGGTTACTCAAGTCCTCATCCAGCCTGGCCTTGAACACCTCCAGGGAGGGAGCATCTACAGCCTCCCTGGGCAACCTGTTCCAGTACCTCACCACCCACACTGTAAAGAACTTCCTCCTAACATCCAGTCTAAATCTTCCCTCTGCCAGTTTAAACCCATTGCCCCTAGTCCTGTCATTGCAAGACCTTGTAAACAGTCCTTCCCCAGCCTTCCTGTAGGCCCCATTCAGATACTGAAAGGCTTTTCTTCCCTTTCTATAGTTCCTTCATACACCTTTGTAATTTTTTAATATTATTTTTAAAACAGGGATATAAATTCTTCAAAGAAAGGAAAAAAAACCATCTATTTTTGCTACCCTATAGTTTATACATCCAGAGACTGCAACCAGCTCTTCACTGTAGCCTCACTAGATGCTTCAGCTCTACACCAAATATTTGGAGGAAGCAGAAGCAGCATCACACAGAACTTCTCTCTGCAGCCAGGTGGATTGCTTCAGGCAAACTGGCCTCATTAAAATTAAGCAATGCTACTTCCTCTAGCTAAGGCATCCTAAAGGAAACACAGTGTCCAATTCAGAAGGTAAGTTCCAGTGGAGCTGAGTATCCCATGCGGGCATGGGATCTGTATATGGAACAGCCTTTGAAAAGATGTCTGCAGAGTTTAGCTTCCTGTTGTTTTGAGCAGTACAATTGCTGCCATCAGCACAAAGAGCAAGCATTACTTAAAGAGTTCAATACTGTTAGGAGCCACCTGCACCGAGGTCCTTCCCCATAATGAATTCTCTCATTTGGCCTGGAAAGGCAATATGCACATCATGTGAAGATAAGAAACAAAGCCAGTGTGACCTGTATTACTCCAGCTGCTGCTCCTGAAGCAAGTCCTTGGGTCACATGTGGCTACCCACAGCTTGCTGCCTAATGATAAATGGTCGGGAGAAAGACAGCTGGTGAACCAGCCCACCAACTGTCAGAAAAGACAAAAGGCAAGTTTAAAACAACACCAAGTGTGACACAGGATCTTCAGGTTAACTGTTCATAAACTACTTCCCAAGGGACTTAGCTTATTACTTGTTAGCTTATTCTGTATTAGTGAGGCGCCCTGCTAATGCAGCTCTACTACCTGTGGGACTCACTGTAGCAGGGACATGCTGGCACATCTGTAGCAGCAGCTAAGGAATCACACAGCTCTCTCATAGGTCTCATAAGGAACAAACACCTCAGGCAATTAAGTGGCAGGAAAACACATCCCTGAAGGCAGCAAACACCACTTAACCTGCAAGCCAGTCGGGGGAAAGTCTGCACAAGCCATCTGATGGTTTTCTTCCAACGCTGTGAGTGGAAAAGAAGCCAGACACTTTCCTCAGCAGACACTAATACCCTGAGCCTAACAGCAAGTCCTCTCTATCAGCTTCCAAGATACATGTAAAGTAATCTCCATGCAGGATGTGCAGAGGTACATGTCATGGTCCAGGCACAGGACACGCCCATCAGCTCCAAGGACAAAGCTGAGTCTGGCGAGGAAGAGACATGCTGGCCATGCTCCAGCCACAGCAGCACCCATCTCACCCCACACTGAAGCCTCTTCAGATTTTCACAAGCTAAACTCTTCCAGCACAGGTAAGAGTACCCTAAATCCACACCACCAATTAATTTTGAGTAACCTCCTCCAGGAAAGCAACACACACTATGCCTTTCCCAGTAATAAATCATTTCAGTTTGGGCCCTGTCACAACACATCTCCTTTGGCTTTGTTTCTGGTAATGCTGCCAGCCCTCAGCTGCCCAGACAGATTGCCTCTCTCACCCTCTGTGCACAGGCTCTGCTGTCACACTGGCAGCCCTTGCCCTTTTCAGGAGGTTTGGCAGCTCCACCTGCTTCCTCCTGCTTAAAAACAACCAGGAACTCAGCTTCCCACTACACTACTCAATACATGACAGCACCACTTCACATCCATCCTGAGGGCAGTCCCCTGGGACAGCACAGCTTCTTGCACAGTGCAAACAGCATCTCTACTTCCCCTGGGGCACTCTTTCGCCAACCTAATTGCACTTTATCCAGGGAAAAAAACAAACAAAAAAACAAAAACAAAAAAAACCCTTGCTGCAGTAAGGCAACTGCAAGGCAACAGAAAGGATTCAGCTTGGAAAGGGAATGGGGGGAGTAAAACTGTGTCTTTAACCTTATTCTTGACACGTATTTGGCTTTGAGTGCTCCACAATGCAACTTTAATAGCATTTTCCTGCAGTAGGGTTACATGAATCCGTGCAAGCACCTGCAGCACCAGCAGGCTCGGGGGACAGAGCATACTTGCCTGGAGACTTTCCTACAGGAAGTATCTAGGGCTCTGACACGCTCACTGAGATGGTGGCGCTCCGATTTTCAAAGGCTCCCCTAAACTCCCTGTATGTAGTTGAGTTTATTTATTTTGAGGACATTGATCCCCTCCAGCCAAGAGGGCAGCAAAGGGCTCATGCTGCTACAAGACAAAGGTCTGTTTGCCATGACCTTGCATTTCTTGAAACGCTCGAAAAGCTTTCTGAAACAGCTCGGAGCAGTGCATTGGATCAAGTGGCTAATTATAAAACTGACTGACTTTGCATGTATACCCAATTCACATGGAGAATGCCAACGAGGATCATGGGGTTTGTGCTGTGTACAAATATCAGCTGCTTTGCAAATGATCATCAATATAACCTACCCCAAATCTGCAGCAGTCTGAACCCTCTGCTGTGCAAGTACAATCAGTTCATCAGATCTGAAGTTTCAACTTCCCCAAAAGGCATTACAAAAATTACTATCAATACAAACATTTCCTTTTCAGCTCTCCTCTCTCTCAAAAATATTGCTAAGTGGATCTGTAAAAACTTCTAGAATCAAGTTGTCACCTTTGGACATAAGCCATGTTTGTGGTATCTCACCCAGAAATGCAGATGTTTCACAAAGTTTTGGCCACTCGAAACCAGGAAACTGTGTCATGAAAAGTATTTTGCAATCTTATCTATGGTCATCACCTTCTTAATAGACATATTTATAATACATGGGAATGTATAATGTACTAACCCAGATAGCAGTCAGTCAGACAAAAATGAACCAGCATGGCATAAATCCACAGCAGATTTTAGCTTCTGCCTCTTCCAGAGAATAATAGCTGGCTGCCTGGCTCTGCAAACGATGCATTACATACAACACCTGTGAAAAATGAGTGGTCTGATACCTCAGGGTACTTTTCTGCTTGCTAAAGGCAGTTTTAAGCAGAATACGTGGTATTAGAAACTATTAAACTGTGAGAGAGTGATGCAAATACATTTGAATCTTTCAACAACCTCTATACATCCCCAAATCCAAGGCAAATTTCATTGAATGCACAGCATCCGTTCCCCTGCAAAGATGCTTCCCAGATACATTTGTAAGGCCTTTAAATATGAGCATCATTTGATGATTCCCTAGTTGCTGCCCAGTTCAGACCCATTACAGCACTTCCATTACTACCCAGTGTCAGACAGCAGATCATGTTTCCAAGTGTTCTTTATTAAGGGTACAGCATCCTATATGAAGGAGAGATGAATATAATACACCATATTCATCCCAGCTTGACAAATAGTACCAACCAACTGTAGCAAAACAGATGACATCTAAGTGCAAAGCACTTTTAAAATTTTCTTTTCATATTAAGGCAGTGGTTCAGAAGCAGCAATCAGTGCTAGGATCCTTAGCTGCTCAAGTGGCTCAGTGACTCTGATATTGAACTATTCCCTTCCTGGCCAGGGCTCACAGCCCCTCAAGATAGAAAAGCTGAAGCAGACAGAATGAGTGTTTGATCAGTTTTGACCAATGGTAATACTCACAAAATCTGAACTGGTCTCCCCAGAGCCACCCAGAAACCCAGGATGCACATGTGAAGTCATTCCTGAGAGTTAAGGTGGTGGCAACAGCCTTTTGGAAACTGATGTCATGCGTGACCAGCTGTGAGCCTCTGATGTGCCATGAATGCCAAAGCAGTAGAGGACATGCCTGGGCAAATTAAGACTCAGAGTACTAGACACAATTCTGTACTTGGACCTCTTTGGTTCTTTAAACCGTACAGGGAAGGCTTCAAAGAGTAGCTGCCACTCTGCCCTACTTACTTGAAAGATCCTCTTGATGAGTGGGGAACAAGGAGAACTATCATCCATAACAGTGACCACTGCTTGAGGAAAAGAAACAATTTTGATCAACTAAGTTGAAAATATTGTGGGGTTTTTTTTCTGCAATGATAACATCTATTTTGTATGGACACCATACAAATAGCTGGAAGAAAAGTTATGCTTATTAAAAATCAAAACTTTCCAGGCTTTCAATTAAGGAAGGCAAAACAACCCCTAGCTGTTCATATCTAAGTCCTCTGAGAGATTCCAAAGAAGGAAGATAAGACAGGACAGGACATTGCTTTATAAAAAGAAACAAAAAAAAAAAAAAAAAAGGAAATTGAGAAGAAGAAAACAAAAAATGTTTCAAGCGGTCCTGAATAATCGAGATGATGCAAAAGTAAGTACAATTATTAGCTTTTAGTTCTTCTAGAGATCACCTTGCTGTAGAAGGCAGCTTTTTTACCTGAGCATGAGGATGCAGACCCTCCAGCTCTTCCCAGGGTTGTCCCACATAGGATAAGCAACATGGCACCTCTTCACACATGTCCTTGTGTGCCTCTTCCCACTCTCCTCTGACCCCTCCCTGCTCTCTCATATAGCAGAAGAGGAAACACCTGACCAAGAAGTCTGACTTAGAGGTGCCCTCTCTGGCAGAGCAGCTGCTGTGTCAGGGCTCTTCAGACTGAAGCACAGTTCCTCCAGAAGGCCAACACCACTACGGCACTCCCGCCTCAGCCAAGTGGTACATCCAGGCTGGCAGATGCCCAACAGCAGCCAGCAACCTCATTCCTAGAAAGCAAGGAACTTTTCCTCATAGCTGTAAGTCAAGAAGTCACCTGCTTTACTCAGGGAAGGCTTGAGCAATTAACATGTACAGCAGTTTAGCAGCAAGTTACTGTGCACCTTACAATTTCTAGTCTGTTGCTAGAGTTGCCTATATAGAAATGTGAAGCGTAAATTGTGGTGGTGTGGCCCTGGCTGGCCCATTCTATCACTCTCCTTCCTAGATGGACAGGGGAGAGGGGAAAATATAACAAAAGCCAGTTATAAGATAGAAGCAATTTAATAATAACAACAACAACAATAGACTGTGCCAGAAGAGAAAGCTAGGAGAGATGTTCATCTCTACTGCCCATCAGCAGAGAGTGATCAGTCTTGGGAAGCAGGGCTTTCTGCCCGTAATGGTTCCTCTGGAAGACAAATGCCATCCATGGACAAATATCCACCCCTCTTCCCTCTTCCACTTCATTCTTATATCTGAGCTGATGACATATGGCATGGAATATCTCTTTGGCCAGTTTGGGTCAGCTGGCTCTGCTGTGTCCCCTCCCAAGATCTTGCCCACCGCTCAGACTCCTGGGGCAGGGAATGTTGGAAAAACTCAGCCTGGAGACACTTGTTCAGCAGTTGCCAAAACACTGCTGTGTTACCGACTACTGCTGTAAAACGCAGCAGCAAGTCTTGACAATATCAGATCAGTAACCGAATCGGTAGATTACTGCTTCATTCACTGCTTCAATTATTCAGGTCTCTGAGTGCTACATTGCTCAAAGGCTGATGTCCAAAGTGCACTGTTTTATTTACAAATTCTTTTTCAAGAAGCTGCTCTGATACAGCAGATAGACATCAGCATAGCAAGGGCAGAGACCTGTCACCGTTACACCTACATCTTGGAGGATCTCCTGAAACCCTCAGGGTAGGAGCACTAGACTCTCACAAGAGCTCTCCCTTTGATCTCTAGGTACCACCATGGGATATTAGCAGAACTGCTATCACCTCTTCAATTGAGGACCAGGCCTTTTACCCTTACAGGCTGCAAATTATCAACTGTCAAGCAGAGGTAATGACACTTATTTCTCCATTAAGAGAATGCAGAAATATTAATCAGTTTTAGTCAATACCAAGTACTGTATCTAAAACAAGCCACTGGTGGCAAAATTACAACACTGAGGTTCCCTGGCAAATGCTGAGTACAATGGGAAAGTCACTGGCTCCAAAATATCCCTTGCATTTAAAAGCAGGCCAGCACGATGGATGCTAAGGGGTGCCAGCATCACAAGAAGTCAGCCTGAACCAGCTGATGAAGCAACAGGAATTTGGTTTCCAATACTCTCCACACAACCATATTCATTAAACTGGATGTGATGGTTTGGGAGTTCCCCGCCCCCCCACACTTTGTAAAATGACCCAGACTAGAACTCAGCCGGCTGGAAGTTAAGGACTGAAGCTATATTTACAGCTTAGCACAATATACAAGCAGATATATACACTATATACAGGAATATTTACAGAAATATACAATAAAGGTAATACAGAAACACAACACCTCTCCCAGAAATCAGAGACCCCAGGAGGGGCTCCCAACCACCCTTCCACCTTCTCTCTACCCCTATACCTTACCCCAAGGTTTGCCTTATGCGCAAGGTGAGTTTGGAGGATCGGCCAGGGGGGTTAGAAGGAAAGTGGTTAGTGAGATTATTCAGCAGAGAGGAGAAAAAAACAGAAGCTGCTAGACCGAGACGCTGTGCCCCAGAGACACTGCAAGCCCGAGACACTGTGTTATCTATGTTTTGAGTTCTTATTCTTAAACATCTCAGCAAGCCTATGAGTGAAGTAGACATCACCACTGTTTCCTTTTCACAGCCTATACTGTAATTTTCTCTATTAAAATATTCCAATTAGCCTCAAACCAGCACACTGGATGCTGTGTCAAGCTTTCCAACCTGTACTCACAAGACCATTCACAACCACCATCAGGACACATTTGCAGGGGCAGTCCCTGTACTGCATGAGACCCATACAGCATATTCCCAGCACAGCATCTCCTCCTGCTCATCACACTGCCAAAACCATGGACAAACTAAATACATAGTACCTAGGTGGGTGTGAACCCCTGAAAAATGCTAGTGGATGTTTCATTTCAAGGAAAGGAATAAAAAGGCTGGGAAAAAACATTCATTATTCGGTGGAGGAAATGGGATATGGCCTAAAACTGAATGACAGAAACGCACAGCCAATAAGATGCGTACTTTAAAAAACAAGCTATTGTTAGAAAGGAACACACAGCAGCAGACACTTGTGATACACTCCACACAGTATGGTGATGGACAATAAAACTGTCTTAACCAATGCGACAAATTGGATGTGGCTCCCTGCATCTTTCATGGCACACCAGCTGCTACCTGTATGTTTCCATATTCATCTATCATTATCACATACTTGTAACTGTCACAAGCTTCATGAGGCCGCCCCTCACAGTGGTGCCAGTCTGTCCTTTAATGGCATAACTGCAGCCCCAATGGACTAAGTCTTTGTTATTTTTAATTCTGGGGATTGAATTTTTTTCATAGGTTAAGTAGCAAATGAACATGACTTAAATGTTCAGAGAAGAACAGTAACAGCTGTACTATTTGGGAGAATAAAATGCTTTTTAAATTAGAATCAGATTTTTTATTTTGAAAATGCAGAGGCATCCTGTTCCAGTTTCAAAATATTTTCAATGTTCTATAAAACAAAAACTTCACCTAAACTTAAGAGCTTTGAGTTTGATCCATCAGCATTTTCTGAGGGGAAAACAACAAAACCTACACCAAAAAAATCTTGGTAAGAGTTCTTGTAAAATATTCTTTTACAGATTCACAGCTGGGACATCACAGAGCATGAATCATTAATTTTTTTAAAAAGGAAATAAGCCTAACTACTTTTCTGTGTATTCATATAAAGAGAACCCCACATTTTTGCCTTTCTTACCTTAAAAGAGAGATATAAAGACTGACAAATTGGAATTGCTTAGAAGTTAACACTGCAATCCAGTTTGTCACAATGTAATGCAGCAGGATGCTCTAAAATCACAGATCTTTTTAACAAGTCACTCACTATTAGCTGTGGAGAATTAATAATTCTGAATTCCTAGCGGTTTGCCATTCTATGGACTAGACAAGATTAGATGAGAGGTGTTTGGGGGGAGTTGTTTGTTTTTCTGAGGGGGAGGTGTTTGTTTGATTTTTGTTTTCTTACTATTTGCTCATTGTTGTGCATTTATGAAAGCAATTTTCTAGATCTCTAAAAAGTCCCAGGCAAAATACTGCAGAAATTGAACATATACTATTAAACAGGAGACAGCACTCTTAATTGAGCATCCCAAACATAAACAAATGCAAATCAATTTTCTTCTATAATTTCATCCACTCCAGTGACCTGAACCACAGAAACTGTCATCAATATTTTACCCTGACATGCAGACATCCATTACAGGATCCCACCTTGACAGTCTTCTCCCAGGCAAGGAGCTCAGTTCTCCTGAATCAATTAATCTGTGTTTACTTACGTGCTTTCCCATCTATAACAGCCCTGACTTAGTAAATCCTTTTGGAAATTAAATCTCACTATTAAACCCAGAACTTCAACATATGAGCTGGTAGAATTCATCAGTGACATATGGATATTCCCCAGTTACAGGAAACAGGAATTTATTCAAGTTCAGGTTTATTGCTGAAAGTGTCTCCCTAGCACACAGGCTGCTTAGCTCTGCTGAAGTATGTGGCATGCACAGAATGTTTCAATAATAAAATTTACTCCTACTAACCAAAACGTTTCAAATCTTAACTCTGGCTGGGAGCTACACACCTCACACAGTGCGACAAGGCTGATCTGCCATCTTCCAAAGGGAATGTCTGTAGCTCACAGAAATAAAAAACTGAAGGCATACTTATTCAAAACCAACCTTTTCACTCTGTAGTTTAGTTCAGTATTTTCTGTACTCAACTAGAAGTCATATAACACAAACATCAAACTATTTTTCTTGCCCCCATAGCAGGGCAAAGGTAAGTGTAGTCCAAAATAAGGACTCAACACTACTGACTCAAAGGAGCTGATTTACCACAGCAAGTGGGGTGCACTAATTTTGACTGAACACAATGGGGACAGTCTAGACCAGTTTTGGAGGAAAAAAAATCCTTGAAGAGCAGCAGTAAGTTGATGAATTTATATTTGTGTTTTTCTTAAAAGACTTGGCTCCAGGATACATAAGATTAAGTAAGAATGAAGGCTTTCACTTGAAATATGTTTCTAGACTCCATAACTGCAGAGAGTATTTCCCCAGAGTTCTAAGCTCCTCATTTCACCATGTTACATCCTATCAATAAAAACTGCTAATATCACAGCCTAGCTTAAAAATGAGATTTTACTAATTTTTAATATTACACTTTGAGACGGGGGTGTTTTTTAATCACTCTTTCTTTGAGTGTCCGTGAATCATACTTTCAGTTTCTTCACCATGTAGACTAGGCACAGTTTCTGTCATCAGTAAAAATTGGGACCTTGGAACTTACATCTGGCTGAAGGAGGGACCACACCAAACCCTACAGGATCTGCAGAAAATCTGCTCAAATTACTACTGCCCAGGTAGAAGAAGCTGTCAGTTTGTTGGCATTCACTGACATATGAGCTCTCAGCTGGCTTCTCATTTACTTATTCTAAGAGGATTAGGTCAAAACTTGTAAATGGCAAGAAATCGTGGACTGTTTCTTCAGCTCATCCATGCATGCACCCATCCACAAATCAGAAAGCAAATGTTAAAACCTCACTGTACACAGAGCCTGGTTTCCCTTTTGCTGGAATTTGCATCATCCTATTCAGATACTTACAGAGCACCTTGATTTCATGCTACTCTGCTATGAACTCCAGTTTCACGCTAAAATAACTCATCAGCATCACTTCAGAAAGGCAAATACAATGAGCCACTCCAATTACTTTTAACAAAATTTTTGTGGTTGATTTTGGCAAAAACGTGATTTTTGCTCAAGTTTCCACTCTGGCATAAGAATCTGAATTATTGCAAGACACTAACAAAGCTGTCTGTAATTTCATGGAGAAAAGACAGTTTCAGAGCAGCTCATTTTGTTAGAAATAGCAGGACCTGAAGCTGCATGTACAAGCAGCCAAGTACCATCTAAGTGGAATTAGCAGCAGTATTCAAGAGGACAGCGATCCAAGAAGCCTTGACCAATTTCAGCACCTCACACAATCCTTGAGTTTCTGTTTAATGTTTTCCTGAGTGATCATAATCCTGTCCCTTCTGAGTGCTGAGAAACTGAGATGTCCATGTATATACCTAACTCCCACATGAGGCCAGTGGGGATACATAAAACTAGCAGCTCTGCAAGTCTTTTAGAGTCTTACTTAAGTCCTAAGGGCTTGATTTGCTACATTCGTTCAGATGCTAACATGCCCAACTATGCTGAAGGCACAGCTTTAGGATTTGCTATGGTGTTAGGAACCTCTAATGTGAGCACTACCAGCCCTAGACTTGAGCCCTGAGGTTAAAGTGCTGCTTTCCAACCTAAGGATCTCTTAAAATTAATTATAGCAGTTCTAAAAACCTTGGCCTCTCTGTGGAAAGGCGTGTGCATCCTAATGTTTTCATGGGATCTGCTCTGCAGTCTGTCTGTCACAAAGCACATGGAGGAAAGAAGCCCTGCATGCTGTCCTCCATCAAAGCATCTTTGTGGGGTTCATCCAACCCAGTTGAAGATCTCCTCTTCGCTTCCCTAAAGGGAAGGATATTTTTACAGCCCTCTGGGAAGTCAAACTTACACTACAAGTCTCACAGGCACCAAGACCACAGGAAGTCTCGGTGGGCACAGGACCCACCCCTGTTCTGGCTGGGGAAATAAGGACATAGGCGAAGCTGGCTATGCACCCTGGAAAGCTAGTTCTGTGTCTGGTTTGTGCCCAAAAAATCGTGATTGGATGTTTCTAATTCCTCCACTTACATTTATTAGTGCTCTACTCTGTGTGCAGTAGTAGACTGAAACACAGTGCTGATGAAAATTCTCCTGGCAACCAATGCAAGATCAAAGAGAAAAAACAGAATTCTGTGTAACTTGTTCAAAAATGAACGGTGAGCTAAACAACAGTTTAGGAAATTAAACAAAGAGTAAGTGTACCTTCAAAACAACCCCCTGTAAGCAATGCCCAGAATGCTCTGTATAACAGCCTTTAAGTGGAATTATAACTGCTGTGCTACCCAACTGCCTTGATGTAAGCTCATAAAAAATGTAAGATAAACCTTACCATTCTTTTCAGCCCAGCACAGGCACAGAAAATAAATCTTAAGTGGCAGTCATTTTTAAAGTATTATCAAAAGCAACAGACAAAACCTCCAAAACTTTAAATACATTATAAAACACCTGAGATGTTTTGTTGTAGGTCAATTGCCATCTAGTACTGTAAGGACCATGCTCCTTGTCACTAAAGAATACATGTAAGAACCAAACCCAGCCTGCCCTTTGTTCACAGCACTCAAACACAGCACTCCTCCCTGGGATGTGATGCTTACCAGCTTCCAAGCAGGACTACACATCTCCTTCAACAGCCTCCACATAAAATAAGACTTTCTTTTGCAGCTGTGCAGGCTAGAAGAGAAAACTGAGGCAGTGTTTTTTTCAAGCAGCCAGTAGTAACCACCATCAATCCCACTCAGCTCAGCTGTTTAACAGAACCAAAATGCAGAGTGCACATGTGTCCTGCAAAGGCAGAAAACATTGCCTTGCTAATTAGCATTGGAGCCTCCTACCTGGGGAGGCACTAAACTGCACTCATCATGAAAAATTTAACATCAGCAATTGAAACAGAAGCATTTGCTCTCAGTGGCAGGCTTTGGCACCATAACAGGAGATAGGAGACTCGGTATCAAATAGTGATCTCAAGAAACAGTGAAGGGAAACCAGTCACAAACCCCAGCTTAGCATGCAGGCTATTACACTGGTGACAAGTCAAGGATTTTGTTCTCAGATCTGTTTCTTAGAAGCAGTTTTGTGCATTCAGCAAAGAAATCAGAAGGGAATAGCAATTACAGAGAGCTGCCGCAGCTGAGCTTTTCAGACCATCATGCTAGTGCACCCCATTTCCCAGCAGGATGCTCCTATTGGGAAAACCTGCTATCTGCTTGACATTACTGTTCTTCCCACGGTGGTTCAAGCAGTAGGATGTTTCTGAGCAAAACTGTAATGATTCAGTATAGAAATGTTCCACCCATAGAGGGACAAGACATTACCTCAGAGCCAGCAGCTTCACTGGATTTATTGCATATTATCCCACAGCGGTTATTTTTCCTCCCAGCTTTAATTTCGCAGCACACAGTGGTTCCTTGATACGAGAATAATTTGCATAACCAAGCAGAGACTCATTTTGAAACACACTTACAATAGCATCCAAATGCCACACTGTAACGCTCAACGGGGCTAGGAATGGCACATCAGGCTTCAGTCTTGCTATTAAATCTTAATACTTCCTGAGAGCTGTGTTGTCTTAATTTTACCCTGTGTTTTTGCCACAGCACTGCACATAGTGTCATTTCAGTACAAATCAGATGAAAAACTGCATGGATTTATCTGATCTGATCCTCTATCACAGCTTGCAAATCCTGTTTTCTCCGGAAACGCAGGAGGAAAAGATAAGGCGCAATAAAGAGACGCAAAAGATTAAAACCCATTGCTGTAGCTCTGTACTCTTAACAAAAGTGAAACACCAGGGAAGAACATAGTGTAAAATGCTTGCTATTCTCCCAAAGAGACAGAGTGATGCCTCTTGGTAACTAATCCACAAATTTCAGTTTGCTTCCTCACAGCCTCTGAGAATGCACTGCCTTTTTTCCTTTTCTTGTGCTATTTAATTTCCCTGTGGAAATGTGTTAGGACACCACTGTATGCTTTATCTGTGTAGATGGCATTTTTAAAAATAATTCTAAGGGAACACGCTGTCCCACATTTATCCCATCTTACAGGGAAAGCAGCCCAATGATGCTGCTTTACTATGTCAGCCTGTAACTCCACACCAAGTTATACAGTTAAAAGGACCGAAGCAGCACTGGGTGTTGCAGCGCTCATTTAAAAGCATAACACATGGATAACTGGGCATGCAGCTTCTGGATTATGTTGGATTTTATGTAGCTCTTTATTTATGTTTGGAATCCACCCTATGGCCTGTGGAATTTCTTGCATATGCAGCTTCTGTAATGGTCTTCAATTACACATTTTCATTATGTTGTGTTTTTGTTCTCTGTCCTTTGTTTTGTTTGGTTGGTTTTGGTGTTGGTCTTTTTTTTCCGATTCAATGTTGGAATTAATAAACAGTTTAAGAGGCAAGAATATCACAGCTTGGTGCAGAATGCATCAATCAATGAAGTAGGATGCAGGACAATTTAGAGGTACATTTCCCAGTGGCAGAAGACCTTATCCTCTTCCAGTTAGCAAAAGCAAAAATATCCCATTGACTGTTACGACAACTAGTTGGCTCATGACTTTGCAAATGAAGATGACCTATTTTTCATAAACAATGACAGAACTTGGATCTTAAGTATCATTTAAGAGGTATGAAGTGCACTATATGCTCAAAGGAATTAAATTCACATTCAAAAGACAAAATTTGCATCTCACAAAAAAAAAAAATTGTTCCCAATATGTGTGTTATCAACACTATCAAAATTTGTTAATTTCTTCTCTGAGTTTAATCTGTCCTATAATGAAATATGTTTGTGAAGGAAACAGACCAGAGGATTTCTTTTTTCTTTAACTCAGAGGTACTTGGTTTGGGTACAAGAGAGGTAGACAAGAGAGGTTTTGAGATCTAAGGGAAGTTTGGCCTTCACTTTGTCAACTGGATTTGAGAAAAATCACTCAGATCTGATCAAAGCAAAATACTTTTATAAAGTGGTCTCTACCATAGTTTCTTCCCACATGCAAGAATGCAGTAATAATACTTACAGAAGCATCCACAAGCCCCCCCAACAAAACAAAATAAATAAACAAGCAAACAGAATTTTTAAAAAAACACAATCCAACAAATTCTGATATGTCCTTTCTGGTGGCTAAGAGAAAACAAGAGAAGGTACATTGTCACCATGGTCTCTCACAGCCTCTCCAGTCTGCATGCAGAAGTGTCTGTACTTCCTTCTTGCAGTCCTCATCTCTGTAACTACCTCTCAGCCACCCAGCAGAGAACAGGGATGAGGAGGAGATTTCCAGAACAGGCGTCCCAGTCCCAGCTTGGGGACATGGACCTACCACAGAGGTCAAAGGCCAGACTCCAAGTCTAAAACCACATTCCCTTCCCAGGGACATCAAAAGCAACACACACTAACTAAGCATATCAGAAAAGCACCATTTCTGAGGGATCAATGACAAGTTATGGATTACATTAACATGAAAAACTGCAGCTCATCAGAACAGGTTTTTCTTAGCAATTGTATTCCTCTTCAGCTGAATTCCCATGGACTATGTCCACTGTATGCCTGCTACTAGAAAGGCGTTTCCTTCTAGAAATAGTGCAGGCATCTTAGGCCCAACTGAAAAAGTTATTTTTTTTCTCAGCTACTTTATTATGTTTAACTCCTTGAGATATGCATCTTCTACTTTTTTCTCATCCCCAGATACCTCCTCATTTTCAGCTGTTCACAGATAAACAAGTGTTTCAGCTTTATACAAACACAGAGTAAGAACCAGACACCAGCTCAAAGAGTTTACAGTACGAAGAGCTAAAACAAAGTGTGGAGAAACTCCAAAATCATGTGGAATAAACAGAGTAATGAAATACTTTGTCCCAGGTCACCAAACAGATAAATTACAGAACGAAGGAAGTGCCTATAAGCTCCTGATGCCCCAGTTTAGTGCTCTTTTTGGTATCAGATCTTTCTTTTAAAACTCCCATTGTTGTTGAAGAGAGAGTAGGCTGCAGGGTCACTGTAAGAAATCTGGAATTTCAAACACAATGATGTGCTAAATTCTAACTCCACAGGGCATCTACCAGAAACCCTGCTCTTTGAATTCTCCCCCTCCTTTCCTAGCCACAAACACACACACATTAGGTATCCACAATAACGTTTTCTGAGACAACAAAATGTCATATTTTAACTATGGAAATACAGAACTAAAGTGGAAATTATAGACTACCTTGACTCTGATCCTAATCAGGGGGAGATAAATTAAGTACCAAAGTGTTAATCCTTGAAGGCATATAGATATTAGATTAGTCAATGTGCATTGATCAATAAAAACTAATTCCAGCATCAAAACCTGCATTGACTGCTCTCCCTCTGCTTACCCAGTTTAGTGTGACCTAAGAGACCCATGTTTCAGTGAGAGTGGCTCTATATCAGGGGTTGTTTCCCTTTCCTCTTCTGCTCTTTCCTCCCCATCTGTCTTAATAGGGCTCCATGGTATACAAGTTAAAGGTAATACAGAAACACAACACCCCTCCCAGAAATCAGAGACCCCAGGAGGGGCTCCCAACCACTCTTCCACCTTCTCCCCACCCCTATACCTTACCCCAAGGTTTGCCTTACACGCAAGGTGAATTTTTGAGGATCGGCCAGGGGGGTTAGAAGGAAAGTGGTTAGTGAAGTTACTCAGCAGAGAGGAGAAGCCAGAAGCTAGACAGCCCGAGATGCTGTGCCCCAGAGACTCTGACTTATCTTTGTTTTTAGTACTTCTTCTTAAACATCTCAGCAAGCCTATGAGTGAAGTAGACATCACCATTGTTTTCCTTTCACAGTCTATAATATAATTTTCTCTATTAAAATATTCCAATTAGCTCAAACCTGCACACATGGCAGTATCCTTCTGCTCACACTTTTGAAGTCTGACCATATGCCGTTACCATTCACGTCACATTCAGTATGTCAGATATCACTGGGGCACAAGAATATCTGGTGTGGTAGGCAGGACTAGGAGACTATGAAATATTTCAGTACAAGGACAAAAATGAGTAACACTGTACATGTGCAAATGTTGCCTTTAATCACTTTTATAGTGATTTTCCTTTATTGAACCACATATATACATTTCTCATGAGTTTGTAACCTGCAAGTTAACTCATTTTTTCTAACCTGCAAGTTAACTCATTTTTTCTCTTAAAATAGTTTAACAACTACTTAGCTATAGTCAGAATGGTATAATTCTTTCAAATCATTATAATATTGCCCTTCTCAAATTGAAGAGGTTTCCAAAACTTCCATGATTGCTAAATAGATTTGCAATAATGTAGAAAAGGGTACTAATGTCCTACTTCAGAGTACCTGCCCCTCACTCTTGCAGGTATATGCATCACCAGATGCTGCTTACTCTTTCATCACTGTACATGTTTATTCAGTATTTCACTTGTCAGTTATCTGTGCATATCAGATGACACCTTGCTGGAGGGTTTTCAGCATAAAATGCATAGAAGAACAAGGAGTCAGAGGGAGAAATATGCTACAACTGATGGGTCAAAAGGCAACGCATTCTGAAGTCTTACTGCATTCGTTTCTGGGCTACTTAGGATAAATGTGACTGACCTACATATCGTGCATAAGCAAGAACTTATCAAGTGGGTTAGAAAGGTTACATCTACAGTGGCCCAGCTCCAAAGCAGTTCAAGAAGTGCCCTTGCAATCAAAATCTCAGCCTTACATTTCCATGACAAAACAACAATTTCTGTTTATAATCCACTCCCGCTCCAGAGTTCACTATTTTCATCTCGTTTGCTTCTGTGCTGGAGCCACTGCTTGTTATTGAGTAAGGAAGGAACTTCACAGATATGAAATGTAAATGCCAAGCTTCACAGTACTTTTCTTCCTTTTTGTTTTTGGACCAGCATTAACACTTTACTTCATCTGCTTGGTTAATGAGGGGTAACAACCCTCAAATCAGTCTAAGCATTCTTCTGTCCATAAGATTAGACTCATATTTCTTCTGCTGGCCTTCAATGTTACACCAAAATAAAACAGATCTTATGTTGTCACTACACTTATCACAAATACTTAAAATGTTGTGCAAAGCCTAAATATGCAGCAACAGAGCAGGGTGCATCATTACACAGCATTAAATCTGCTGGCTTTGCAGTTGCAAATGTGTATGAATTTGGCCTGGTGATCTGGAATAGCATTCAAACAGATGCCCACATTTCTCAAGTGGCTAAAACATGGTTTAATGGTGAAGCTGGATCCATGACATCATGACTCTTTGCAATACATTTTGTCTGCAATGTGCAAATTGTAGTCAAAATTGCAGTCAAAACAATTCCCTCCGATATCAACTCCTTTTTATCTTAAACCTGCTTTTGTTGTTACTTCCACTGCTGAGACCAGGCAGGGCTATACAGAATCTGCAGATGTATGGTTCACCAGACCAGAAGATGCTTGGGAAATACAGATACTGATTTAAATATGTATCCAGCACATAGAGATGGCATGGGTTTTGGCACTGCCCTAAAATTCCCAAATTGTTTTCCTGGATTTAAATGTCTGCTTCCTGCTCAAATTCAAAGATGCATCTCTAGTTTTTCTCCTGGTGCCTAACACTGATTTCTGAGGCATAGCATTGTGAGAGGTCAGAAGCTTAGAAATGAGCAAAAATTACCACCCATTTTTAGTAAAAGCTTTTTGGCCCTTTACTGGATTTAGCCCTAGTTGTCCTGAAGCTCTCCCATCAAAACTGGCTTTTGAAAATGTGATGTGGCCATTCTGAAAATCTTAAGACATTACTAAGGGAAACCACAGGAGCACTGGGAAAGTGCTTTAAAGACATAGTTCTGTTTTCAGTTATCAGCATGAGCATTCTTTTGGATGCAATTACTTGCCTTTGCAAGAGCTATCCCAAACACCCCATGGTCTGCTCTAGCACTTATCCTCCATGACACAATGGGGACCTGTAGGATGTCTCCATCTGGCTCACAAGCATCTCCCGCACTGACAGTAAAGAAGGCTCTGCTTCTATGAGCACCTGGACTAGGTGACCTCCAGCTTTCCTTCCCAGTCAGCATTATACCATGACCCTACAAGCTGGGAGTAAGCTTGTGCCTTCACCTGTTGTAGCAAGCAACAGTCTTGTCCACTACATGGGGAAGAAAAGGAGCTGGAGCCAAGCTTCCTTCAGTGTGTGTATACACACAGAGACACATATGTCCAACACACCCACAACCTGCCACCCCACTGAATGAGGAGGATGGGGCAAGGGAGCACTCATCTCCATATCAGATCCTGGGATCCATCACATCCCAGGATACAGAAACATAGGTAAGCTGGGCAGCATACTGTTGACAGATAACAACAATGCCCTTATTAATGTATTAAAAATTCATCCAGAAAGGTGATGAGAGATTTTTGGGGAAAGGAAAGATCAAAATAATAGTAGTTTCAAAGAGCTGTATTTATTTTAAGAATTCTTACAGCATGTTTCCATAGGAACTGAAATGCAAAGGAGCACACTGCAGCAGTATTCACAAATGTGTGCTATAGTGGCTTGTGAAGGATTGGTTAAGGCCACCATGACCACTTTAACA
The DNA here is from genome assembly GCA_013399055.1 of Ramphastos sulfuratus. Lineage (NCBI taxonomy): Eukaryota > Metazoa > Chordata > Aves > Piciformes > Ramphastidae > Ramphastos > Ramphastos sulfuratus. Next base: position 7,925 of record WBNM01039324.1, on the reverse strand, counting down.
CTGCCAGACACCTGCTGCCTTAGCTGCACAACAGCATCTTAGCTGTGATTTGCAAAGCCTAGGGAAAGAACCATTTCTCCTGGTTCTGGTCTCATCCCGCAGGTGTGACTGGTTTCATATCCTCACATAGCCACAGTGCCAAGCACTGCTCATCCGGGCATACTGTGGGGTCAGAAGGAAGCAGAATTTAGCCCATATTTTACGAACCACACAAGAATGAGGGAAGCACAAAATGGGGCTGTTGGGGGGCTGGAGAGGTGTTGTGCCCTGAGGAGAAACACTGGCTGGCTTTTGCTTCCAGCTTTGGCACTCACCTACTGAGTGACTTTGTGTAAGTCATGCCAGGTGAGATTTGCTCCATCTGTCAGCTGCCTGAATTGCATCTAGTCCAGCTCAGCAGGTAAGCACTTCCCTAGCCAACCGTTAGCATCTAGCCTGCCAACAACACCTACCCCACAGACAGGTCTCCTGTCCCCAAAGCACCCACACAGCCACTCCTACCCATACCCACCTAGTCCCATTAAGAATTTTGCCCACATCTCAAGGAACCATGTGGCAATTGACCATTTTCTCCATTCAAAATTGTCTGAAAATGTGATATCTGTGTTGAAGCTCACCAGAGGAGAATTTGTCTGCAGGAACTGCACATCTTGGATCAATGCATGGGCATGTGTCTACTTTCTGTAACTGCTGGGACAGCAGTGGCATAGGGAGTCAGATCTGGTGTGATGTCACCCTGAATTGCTCCACTGTCAACCCCCTCAGTGATCTGTCATCAAAAATAACAACAGTTTTGTCTCAGAGGCAAGTCAGCTGTCTCCAAAAGGCAAGCATCTGGAGTAAAGAAACCCAGCCTGTCCAGTCCAGGGCACCAGGATCTTGGACTGAGCAGGAGAATTAATTTTTTTAACTGCACAAACATCACATACTCAAAAGGGAGTGAAGCTCCTCCAGAGTGATGAACTCTGCACCTCTCTCTTTGATGTGGTGGTAGCCTGATGACCAGTTCACCTTTCAGAAGAGACAAAATGACTCCCACCTACTATGCTGTTGTATCTGAATGCGTGCAATGATGCAGTGGCAGTGATCCTATTTGTAAAGGACTTTCTCACCAAATCATGACAAGGGCTGTGTAAGAAGTAGTTAGATGTACTCATAGATTGAGTACAAAAAACAGAATTTTTTAAACTAACAGACTTAAAAAACACTTAAATACACATATATAGTGAAACCTGCCCAACACATCCCAAGTAAAGGTGGATAATTACCAACAACCACAATAAAACACACTTCCTTAACTGCCAGGTTTAACTTCATAGTTCAGCAGGAAACTAAGCCAAAAAGCTGAGGACTGCTTCTGGGCAGAAGAATCATGCAGGCCATAGCTGGCAGGGCAAAGTAATCTCAGCCCAGATGCTCCATCTGAGCACAAGCCAACTACAAATATCTTTATACTGTTGTGGAAGTGCTAAAAAACATTAATGTTTAAATTTTGAATTTTGTAAATTGATAGTTGCCTACAGCATAGAGATTTTTTACAAACACTGAAACAATATATTAATTGAGATATTTAGATACTCCACATACTGCAATGTTTCTTGCTCATCAAGACAACTTCCACTGTACATACTGCCATAAGAATCCATATGAAAAATATCAATGATGATGAAAACATCAATAAAACATCAATGTAGAATTTCAAATGTTATGAGAGCTTCAGTCAGAAGGAGGACAGAAGAAAATTTCTGGGGCACAGATGTACTGAATTAAGCCCCAACCAGCAAATTCTGTCTTTAGAACCTGATTATTTAAATGAAAATTCTGATAATTCAATCCCTTTTCTCACCTCTCCAATCACATAATTGTGGGGAAAGTGCTTTGAAACTGTATCTCATTGTGTCTACACATTGTATTTTAAGAATCAGAAGCAGTATGTTACAGATAGACATATTACCTATGCTTCAGTACCTCTGTGGTTAGATTGAAGTGACAGAAGAAATACTTTCATTTCCATTTTCTAATCTGTGTGTGTTTGCATGACTCCAGATGCAAACACTGAGATTCCCAGCTGAGAACAGCCACAAACCACAATGAACTGTACCAGATAGTGCACAGTCTACTTCACAGTTCAAACTAAACAGCACAACACATATAGCATACAGACAGCATATAGTATATATATGTTAAGAGCTATTATGCTGTTGGGGTTTTATAGACTGAATAACTCAGTCTATAATAAAGAAGAGTCCTGTGTTGGACAAGCTGGTTGCTGTGAACTCACCCAAGCACTCAGCTTTCTGTTGTGGGTCACCTTGCAAGTCAGATCCAGGTCTTCTCTGTCGCAGGCAGACTTTGGTTGTCATTACCCAAGACCACATCTCAGTCCAGGAAACCATCTCTTTCAAAGACAAGACTGAAGCAGTGAGCAGCTGGCAAGGGCCAGGCTGCAGGACCTCCTTAGGGGCTAAGAACAAGCAGGGATCTGTCAACCTGGCCGCCCGCTCCTGAAAGCATTTCTCCAGTTTAGCTTTCCCACCGTAAATTCCTGATGCAGAGAAACAATTAAAAAATAGCAATCCAGTCATTTATCCTCCAGGCTGGAGAGAAAGGAGGCTGCCACAGCACTGCCTGTTTTGAATGCTTGGCAGGTACACAGGCACAAGGGGGTGATGCTATAGATAAGCGCAGACAGAAATAGCTAGAAAGATGAGCTGGCTCAGGGTGGTGGTAAAAGGCAGCAACCTCCCTTCTCCTGTGATTTCACCAAAACCAGCAGCTGACCTGCAGACTCACCAAATGTGCTAGCAGGAGAAGGTCCCCACCAAGCTCTGAACCTCATGCTGGAAATCGCATTCTTGCACAGATCCCCTTCCCCATCTCGGGTAGGTGCTTTGAGGACTGCATCTTCTCAGCAGACTTCTGACTCAGAGCACAAAATCTGCCTGTCGTGGGTTTTGATGCTGTTCCCAGAATCCTGCCAGAAAGCTGCTGCTAGCAGATCTCCCTGCACCAGCAGGGATATCCAGAAATTACGGCTTGGAAAACACTGCCAAAGCATCGACCTGAAGTATCTGGGCAGCCACCTCACACAGTCCTTTACTGGTCTTACCAGCCCACAAGGAGACAAGCATAGAGCTGTCACCTGTCACTTATGCAACTTAGCTGCAAAAACACAAAATAGCTAAATGCAAGAGTTTTGTTCAGCTGCCATCATTTAATAATCCTTTGTTCTCCCCTCCTTTTCTGTATGGCAACAAAGTCTAATTTTCTTCTAAAATTGGAAAACAGCCTTACCTCACTGTACCTGCACTGAGGAGAGAAAAAAAAAAAAAGGAGGAGGATTAAAAACCCTGCTTTTTAAAGCTGCTTGAGCAGGAAGGATTAGCCAGTGCCTACTCTGCTGTCCCCAGGAACTAAGGTCTGTGGCTGTTGGTACAACAGGACAACCCTGAGAAATCTTCCAACTTGGTCAGAGCTGAGATAGGCAAGGACCCTTTGGGCTCATCTAGAGATGGCAGTCTGGGAAGGGAGGCAATCCTACAAAAATCTGATAAAAAGAATGGGGAGAAAGAGATGAAGTGGAATAAAAAAAAGTGAAGAGGCATGAGCATCACTGCTGTGGTTTCACTGGGTGGGGAGCAAGAGGAGATGGCAAGGTATGCACCAGAGAAGAGACAGACCACACAAGACCAGGATTAGAGCACAGGCAAGCGATAATAAACAATAAAGCAGAGAGGGGCAGGCAGCCAGGAATGTCAGAAAACAACAGAAGGGAACAGGCAGAGGAAGAAAGAGCCATCATGAGGAACGGAAGAATGTCTCTGAAAAATACTCCAAAAAAATGAGGAACAATAAAATCTCCTGATCCTGAAATTGTCATGTTCTGATACATGTCCTAATTCCCTCACTGCTTGCTTCCTTATAACCACTGCAGAGACAGTGCTGGTGGAGGATATTCCTGAGAGCAAGGGGACAAGAGGTCACTAGCAGTGTTAGTGGCGAGGCACCACACCTCACTTCCCTCATCACCACTAAATTGACCTGGGAGCAAGATGGCACCTACAGACTTAGGAACAAACAAAGGTATTGCAGAAGAGCTACTGCCTTGACCAACAGCTGCCAGCACTGCTAGCTCANCTGCAGGCTCATGTTGAGCTTTTCATCAACCAAGACCCCAAGGTCCTTTTCCTCAGGGCTGCTCTCCAGCTTGAGGAAGCCTTGTAGACTACATCCATCCAATTAAAGTAAGCATGCCCAGGTTAAGCTTCCTGTGGATGAGGCTATGTTCCAAGTCAGGACTGAAATGGACATTGGCATGCAGACTGCCTAATGGGGACATCTCTCAAACTTCTAACTGCCAAACAGGCCTGGGAATCCAATGGGAGAAATTCAGGGCCAGAGACTGCTGCTCCAGCACTTCACCTGTGCAACCAACCAGCCTCTCCCCAGGCAGGGCTGGCAGTGCACTTTGCTAACAGAGACAAGCCTGCAGCTCTCCGTAATAGTGTGGTTGTTGAGATAAAACCTACTCTTTTTTCATCCCACATCATTTATCTTGGCTACTCTGGAGAAGGGGCGAAAAAAAAAAAAAAAAGCACAGTAAACACTGTGTTTGTCATGACAGGAAAACACAAGAACCTAAAATAAATTGTTTTTGAGATGAAATTGAAAAACAAAATCCTTAGGTTCAGAAAGATAAGACATACTGAGTGACAGTACAGATAAAAGGAAACTTAAATTTGATGCAAACAACTGCAACGGTGATGGCTAGCTTCAAACAATTTGTGCTCAGAAAGTCTTCAGACATTAATTTGTTGTTTTCCAGGAAGAAAAGATAGATTTGTAAAAAAATTACTGCATATCTTTTTTATTACATTGCCTTATTAGACAAGAACCAATGCGGTATGACAGTGCTTAAACTAAAGCTTTTCACAGAATAATAGAATCATTAAAGTTAGAAAAGACCTCCGAGATCACAGAATCATAGAATGGTTAAGATCATCAGGTTCAACCAACCCAACACTACCATAACCACCAAATCATGTCCCAAAGTGCAAACTCAAAGCCTATGTGGACTGTTAAAAATTGTTTTAAACATTTACAGGGTGTAAAACGTATCTTTAAATATTTGTATCAGCTAGAGTTACCTCCTGGAGAAATAAGTTTGAAAAGCAGGTAAGTATGAACAGAAGCCAGGTAGAGAATTTTTTTGATAGTTCATTGAAAACAATTATTTTGCATAAAGCAGCTGATGATTTCAGACCTGTATTTGGGGGTGGTTCATGCTGCTTTAACAGTAAGGTGAACAGTTATCAGATTTTCTTTGCCAAAGAGTGAAATACAGTTGCGATATTTATGGTTTGATGTTTACCATTCAAATACGAAGACAAAAACAGTAACAGATGGGTTTCTTTTAATTGGATTTAAATTATTGTGAGATATTTATGGTTTAAAACAATCAAAAGCAAACACAGTGTTCCTCCCTGATAAATAATACTTCATCTGAGATTTAACATCTGAATTTGTCAAAGTGAACTGGGGAAAAGAGCAATGAGGCTGGTGAGAGGCCTGGAGCACAAGCCCTATGAGGAGAGGCTGAGGGAGCTGGGATTGTTTAGCCTGGTGAAGAGGAGGCTCAGGGGAGACCTTATTGCTGTCTACAACTACCTGAAGGGTGGTTGTGGCCAGC
>WBNM01039323.1:3059-58709 GCA_013399055.1 Ramphastos sulfuratus | reverse complement strand
GAGGTGACCTCATTCCTGTCTACGAGTACTTGAAAGGAGACTGTAGCCAGGTGGGAATCGGTCTCTTCTCCCAGGCAACCAGCAACAGAATGAGGGGATGCAGTCTGAAGTTGTGCCAGGGAATGTATAGGCTGGACATTAGGAGGAAGTTCTTCACAGAGAGAGTGATTTGCCATTGGAATGGGCTGCCCAAGGAGGTGGAGTAGTCACCATCCCTGGCATTCAGGAAAAGACTGGATGAGGCACTTAGTGCCATGTTCTAGTTGATTGGACAGTGCTGGGTGATAGGTTGGACTGGATGATCTTGGAGGTCTCTTCCAACCTGGTTGATTCTATGATTCTATAATTTCTGGTATAATTGTGTTTAGATACAGGAGTATTACTGGTATTAAGAGTCAATCCTCTCTGAAAGAGTCCTGTTCTGAGAGAAGGATGAACATACATTAGGACGAACAAATACCATTGCAGACATCTTAAATTCAAGTGTAAATATGAATGCCTATGCTCACGCAAAACACTTAAAAGTATCTTTTATTAAATATCTTCATGTGGAGGAAATACATTGTTAAATAAATAATCAGTCATTTAAGGTTGCTTTTGCAGATTTTGCATTCCATTGCATATTCTTTGCTTACAGATTTTGGCAAAGGGCATTAAAGAAATGGGACACTAATACAGAGAAGGGACTACATAGTTTACTTTTCAGTGGTTACTTTTGACTTGCAATAGTCTTTTTAATGTGTGGAGTTAGTAAGTGCAGAAGGAATACAGGGATTTATGCCCAGGAAATTTGAGGTGTGGTGGGGTTTTTTTGTTTGCTTGGGGGTTTTTTTGGGTTTTGGTGGTTTTTTGGGTTTTTTTTGGTTTTTTTGGTTTTTTTTAATTGGTTGGTTTTTAATGGGTTTTTGGGTTGGATTTCTCATCACATGTATAATACATGTGTAAAATAATTTGATTAAAGCTGAGCAACACCACTCAACAGGACTGTGACAGAAACTTCAAATACAGCAATATGCTATCTATCATAATTTTTTCTTCCTATTAAAATCTATTAAAATCATGTAGCTTTGTAGCCCTGCTGATGAGCCCTTATATGCATTTTGTATAACTGCATATTTTGAGTGTGTTGTCTTTCTAGGTTGTATAAATAAATATTTTGAAGTCAAACATGACTGTCCTAATTTTAAAAGTTCCCTTTTTCAATAAGAACAATTTTTCAGGAAGAAAGGTCCAGAATTTCAGGCATCAATGATATGGTGATTTGTGATGTTTTTCTTATCTCTAGTAATTTCAATGCATTAAATTGTAGCTACGTTGTTTTGCACTCGCTAGTCATTTGAATGCTTAAAAAATTCCACTCTTGATATATCTTATGTGTTGCTGAAGATTGTTATTGATTCTGCCATGCCTCCCTATGATATTTTTAAAAGTCTCTTAAGTAGTCATTTACAATATGTCATCTGTATCCTGATATTTTTCACAGATGATGTTGACTCATAGTTATCAGTTTATAAGTGTACTGAGTCTTCAGCCAGATATTGAACTTGGATGCTATGTTTCTTCTAACAGTTCCACTGGCTCCCACAAATGTTATTATTATTTCCCTGACTTCTCTAATGCCATACCTTTGATCTTCTATTTATTTGGTATATTACAATGATTCTGCTACCGTGAAGTAAAAGCTACTGCTACTCTCCAGATATTGTTAGATACAGTATTTTTCCACATGGCAGTGTGGACAATATTTTGTTGTGACAAAATAAAAATTGCATTTTTTCTCCTCTCGTTCAATGTGTTTTTGTGAGCCAGAATGACAAAATTGTCACCTGAAAAACTGGAATTATTTTTCAATGCCCTATTAATCTTTGTGAGAGACGTGCCTAGCTGATAGTGTATTTTAAAGCAGGGAGAGTTACGATCTTAATACAAAATGTGGTAAGAATGTAATTACACTTTTTAAAAAAACATATGTACAAGTGCCACATGGAAGAGTGTTGCAAGTACCATTAGGTTCATTTTAGGTACGAAGAAACAGATTGTACAATTAGCAGGACTTGCTCCAGTTTGTGCACGGAATTGTAAGGAGCCAAAATCACATTTCCAATTTTCTATGAAAAAGATAATTCTATTCCTAGTTATCTCTGTCACAGAACCACAGAACTGCTAAGGGGAGGAGGTATCTCTGAAGTTCTGGTAGCCCGTCCCCATACTTAATGGCAAGTTGTGCAGGAAGTTAAATTTACTAGTCATTCTTTGAGGTTAATGTGTTTTTCTACCTTGAACTGAGTACTTTGAAAGATTAGAATCCATTGTTATCAATAATTGTGCTATGACATACCTTCCTATTGTAGATAGATATGGATAGCTTTAATATTTCTTCTGTGTTTTGTCATCTAGGAAAACTCAATGAGCAGAGTAGCAATCAATTAAAAGTAAATAGATACCTCTGACAGCTTAAAAGAGTCCCAAAGAGGATGATAAGAGAGTGGTACAAGACAATAAATAATTTATAGCTGGAGAAAATTAATCAAGAACCCCCCAATTCCCTTTGTCCCCACACGCAGATGCTCAATTACACTACCTCTAAGAAGAGGCAGGAGACCAATAACCAAACATCTGCGACATAACTGAACTTAACTGCTAGGGAAGAAAACCTTGAAGCATAGACATGCTGAAGTAACCAATCCAAATTGTAACACACATGTACATTTGCTTTGTATAATGCCTTTCATTATACTATTTCCCAGAACTCTTCATGTAATAATAGAATATATGTACTGCAGAGTATAAGTGAAATAAAGCAACAGTAGGGAGATTTTTCTAATGGGAGCAGAGTATGCAATCATAAGCTAATTTGAAGAAGTGAAAAAAAATAGAAAAATAGAAATTAAGAAATTAAAACAAAGGTGAAAAGATAGTTATTAGGTCTTGGCATTGGTTCATTGAAATGGGTGGAACTTACTGCACTGTCCTCTAAGGAATAGCAAGGAGTTTGCCAAGGCAAGACAGTGCAAGCATTGGTGGAGAGGACTAATGAAAGAGACAATGACAGTGATTGTTCAGAAGAGGGAACATGAAGAGAAGTAAATAAATATGTGAGATCCCTGAAGAAATTTAGAAAGAGTTGCCTGTCTCATTACTGGGTTTCTTCATTTTGATGCCTACATATTACAGATAAAATAAATTACCTGAATTAGCAGACTTATCCCTGTTTAAAGCACAGAAGGGACTTAATGCAGTTCAGAATGGTTCCTAAAATGACTACTGATCCATACACATGTAGGATTGTCCTATCTATTCCATTTTGTACCTCTGATGTTTTATAAAGCAGTAGTGCATGAATCCTCCTGGAGTACTGCTTGTGAGTTTTGAGACTTCCAGGGCTATTTCAGTGGGCTGCTCATCTGGTTGCTTCAGTGTTAGAACACAGTTTGGCTCCTGCTCCTGCTATCGGACACCACTTCTGTTTGACTCCTGACAAATAAGATGGATAATAACTTACAAAACTTAGATGTATTTACTCATCTATCTTGATTTTTTTTTTTTTTAATTGACTTGGGCATAAGGTAATCATAGAGATTTTTATGTATCTTGCCTTCATATAGACATACTCAAATATGTAATTAAAGCTTATTTTCTGATTTCTTTCGATGATGCAATTTATGATTCTAGTTCAATATCATTTGGGGCAGGCTCTTCAAAAACATTCCATAAGACTCAAGTATCTGTAATTTTTGCTTCACATTCATATTTCTGTGTCCAAAATAATTTTTCTTACTCTTTCATTCTTTGCTTAGTAATCATATGGAGGTGGAAGTTTCATTTCTCATGTGAAATATAATATTTTTTCATTTCTTTCTAAGGATCCAAGAACAAACCATCTCTCTCTCATTTCCTTATAACTTATAAACCTTTTCCCTTTTAAGAAAAACATGACCTAGGTTGTTGTCATCAAAACGTCTACTATTGTAAGACTTAATGTACTCATTTATTTTAACACCATTTCAGTTCATGAATCTCACTAATAGATTCATTTGAATGAAAAAGGGCTATGACCTGTAGCTGATGAAGGCACAAGATCCAATTCCCTATTGTTTGACACAAATGATAGTCAATTAAAAACATACAGAAAAGGGATAAACCACTCTCAGAACAGATTATTTTTGAGGGATGCAAGTGACCCCCTGGGATGAGATTCAGCAGGCACAGATCTTCTACATTAACAGATTTCATGTCCACAGGCAGACTCTACCTGACTGTTCACAGTGTTTCATTAAATGCACTTTCACTAGTTTTGTGATTATTTTGTACAGATATTCTAAAATATCCTTTATTTATAAGAGGAGCTAAAATGTAACTGAACAGATTTCACATCTTTATTTTTCACTTGTTTTAGTAATGTCAGTAATCTTATTTTTTCTAAATAATACATGCATCATACTTCAGAATGCAGATCTACTTATGCTGCCTTTGTTTAATTTAAGCTAGATCTGGGGTTTTTTATTTCTCCATCTTTCCGGTTTTTCTGTGTAAATTTGTTTCATGTTGAAGAGTATGGAGTTTCACAATTATCCACTTTTATCACATTACTGATAACTCAATTTTTCTGATTTAATTTAAATAAAATAAAAAAGCATCTTTTAATTTTATCTGGCATTTTCAAGCAAGGTTGTGATGTCACTATGTGTGAAATTAAGATCCTAACATTGCTTATACTTAGCTATAGATTCTAAGTGGCTGTTTGTCTATGGTATTTCAAAATTAGTCTTCAAGCTCAGTTTCTAGGGGTACTAGGGACCGAAACCAAGAGTCAAGACACCTCCAAAAATATATATATTCTATCTTAAGTGTGTGTCCAGGCCCTTTTCCTAACTTGTATGGTGCTATTTTTGAGCAATTCTGGATGCCAGTAGAGGTGTGCTTGAAATTCATTCCTCTTATTGAGACACTGATGGACCAGGTTTTGGCATGACCCTGAATTTGTCAATTTCAAGTCCATTTTATACACACACACACACACACACACACACACACACACACACACACATATATATATATAACAAAACGTCTTTAATGGTGATGCCATATGGAAAATATGGAGCAGGTAAGTTGGTTTGGGCTGCTTTGTAGAACTGAATACCACATGCTGCAAATTGCTTTGATACATACAGAACAGATCAGTAGGTATTTTAGGACTAATTGTAAGTTATATAGAGTTTAAAGGATTTAAACAATATGGAGTACTTGCCAAGGAACATGCATTAGCCTTCCTGTGGACCTGCTCTCCAATGAGGAGTACAAATGTACACTATGGCCAGTATCCCTATGTAAAGAAATCTCTGCTTAGTATCTGCCTATATGTAAAAATGTTTAAAATTCGTTGTTCCCATCTAGCCTGAGATGTCCTTGCTTTTTCCCCTTTGTGCATACACAGAACTTTTAAGGTGGTCTAGAAAGCAGGAACTCAACCAATTTGAATTAAACCTATAATGAAATGCTGTTGAATTGTCTTTCTTTATAAAAAAATCTGACTGGAATAAATTTATTCCTTTCCTTCTCATTTTTGTCTCCCCTGGTATCTAAAGCAATAACTGGAAAAATAGAAGATCTTACACCTGATTTTTTAGCACAAAAGAATGAAGCCCAGCATTACTACCTGCCAGGACTGCCACCTAAAGAGAGCAGCAGAGCGAGTCAAGTGGAAATAGGTGGGGGTATAGATTCTTGTTGCTGTTGATGCTGTACTGCTGCATGACTGTAGAAGTGCAGGAAATGTACAGTACCAAGAAGAATGTTCTAAGGAAGAACAGCTCCATAATCCAGTTGTTGAAACAGTCTTTTACCAGAGGATCATCACAGGTTCTTGTCTACAAACTTTTGCCCACATATTATATACGGAAAAGTCATTGGGCAAATCTCACAAACAACTCTGAATGAAGAAAATACTAGGCTTTTGGAACTCAAGTTTCAGACATAGCATTGGATTTCAGACAAGTTTAGTGATCAGCATTTTCTGGTGTCTTACTTCTGACTACTTGTTAATCATAGGACTTTTATTTCATTACTCTGCTGAGATGCTCTTCTTGCCTTCAACATAAGTTATGTGAGCTCATTTAGCTCTGAGATTTGAGTTTATTTCTGGGAACCAGACCTAAAATTAAGTATTACAGTGTGTCTAAGTTAAATAGACTCTTAAATCTAGTCTTCAATAACATGGCCTGTGACAAGAAAGAGGTGATATGGAGAAGATTACCCTCACAGTATTTTGCTAAGGTAGACAATGTCCCCCTGTTTTGCAAGGGTAGTTCATAAGATTTAGTCTGTATACTTAAAGTTACTGAATTATGATTTGATTCATCTGCCTGATAGAATATCTGTTTCTTATCTGATTAGGAAACAGTTTCTATTCTAAGAGCTTTTATGCCACCTCTTCATCATTTCTCATCAGCTAATAAATCTCAATGCTTGAATTAAATTGTATGATTTGACAATACATATCCATATTTATGATTTCCCAATCAAAATTCTAGAATGATGACGAGCTGTAGCTCCATTTTCTGTTTGTATCTGAGGTGTCCCATATTATTAACTCCATTTTTACATTAGAAGGAAAGCACATTTTTTTTCCCATAGTTTATTTTTTTTCTTTCTTTGTATTGTTTGGTTTTGTTTGTGAGGTTTGTTGTTGTTGAATTTGTGTATTTGGTTGTTTGGTTTGTTTTGTTCTTAAATCTATGATGAGACAGTCTAAATTATGCCAGTTACTTTTGTGCTTGCTTTAAGGAGGTGGACAAAGAGCTTGCAAAAAAGTCGAGATAGGACCCCAGGAAAGGCTTGATTCTTTAAAGAGAGCATAGTAAAAGATCACAAAATCAGTCTTTATATCTCTCAATATTTAAAGCTGTGTTTTGTCAGAAATAAAACAAACAAATCCACCCCAAATAATCTCAAACAAGGAGGAAGAATCTTTCTTTTCAGCCAACAGCTCTTAAATTAATATCTCTATGGCCTGGATCTCCCTTATTCACTTCTGCTGTGAGAAAGATTTTTGGTTTTCTTGTAAATCTCTTGGCTCCATTTGTTATTTAAATTCTCTGGTTGTTTTTGTTGTTGTTGTTGTTGTTGTTGTTTTTGGTTTTTTTTATCTCTGCTTGCTTCTTTGTATATTTCACATATTTCTTCCAGTCAAGCATCATAAGTAGCCTCTGAGAAAAGGCCAAGTATTGTGGGACAGGAGTCAATCTGGTCCAAAGTAAACCAGGCATAACAAGGCACAAAGGAAAAGTTTCTCCCTTAGGAGGAAACTACTTCAGTGTTTATCAAACAGCTACTTCATTTTTTTTTATCAAACAAAATAATGCTTATATAGTAAATTATAACAAATAATTAACATAAATACTTCTTTTGTAACAGCAGCTTTTTTTGCTTTACTTCTGATATTTTGTGGTAAATAACAGCTTAGAGCTGTCCTATACTGCAAACAGCTTCTATTTTTTTAAATGGAGAAATGATCTTGAATTTTTATTTGTGCAAAAGATACAGTTTTTTCCCTAAGAGTACAAGCAGAAAGAATTTCTGAAAACCAAAAACTATGGGGAAAGGAATTTCTAAAGGTGAAAAAAGAATTTAGTGCTCAAAAGAATTTTTTTATTAGATAAGCCAGATTTTCTAGATGTAGAATCATATGTTGTTCTTCATCTTGTGCTTATCTCCATTGCAGTAATAGCAAATGTGTGTTGTAGCTATACTACATGCAGGTAAAAATATTGCATAGTATGGTCCTGCGTTTCCAAATGAATCATAGAATCATAGAATGGTTTAGATCGGAAGGGACCTCAAAGATCATCCAGTTCCAACCCCCTGCCATAGGCAGGGACACCTCCCACTAGTACAGGTCACTCAAGGCCTCATCCAACCTGGCCTTGAACACCTCCAGGGAGGGAGCAGCCANGACCTTACACTTGGCCTTGTTGAACGTCATGAGGTTAGCCTGGGCCCACCTCTCCAGCCTGTCCCTTCCCTCTATCAAGTCGACTGTGCCACACAACTTGGTGTCATCTGCAAACTTGCTGAGGGTGCACTCGATTCCTCTGTCCATGTCACTGACAAAGATGTTAAACAGCACTGGTCCCAGCACTGACCCCTGTGGGACTCCATTTGTGTCTGGTCTCCAGTGGACATTGTGCCATTGATCACCACTCTCTGTGTGCGACCACCCAGCCAATTCCTTATCCAGACTGATCCACCCATCAAGTCCTTGTTCTACACCCGTTTTTCCATGTTTTTCCACCAGGATGTCATGTGGGACAGTCAAATGCTTTACTCAGATTTTCTGCTTTCCTACTTAAGAAAATGAAAACTGATTTTTTTTTAACAACTTGACTCCTGCACTCTCTAAAATGAAAATTCTTTATATTATGTGATCTTAAAAACTATGTTCCTTGGCAGTAACATAAGCCTTTGAAACTCTTAGCATGTTGACCATGGCCATGATCATGCAGTAAGGGACAAATTAAAAAATTAGATTTTTTTTTCTGAAGTGGTTGCAGAAGCAATTTTCTGCCTTTTCATTGTGCTTGTATTTACAAATATATCTTATACCAGTCAAAGTCCAATACTGAGAGGGTGTTCTCTGTGCTATTTGGTCACATAAACCCAGCCATGGCACAATGTTGATATTAAGCTAGTAGGCACGACCATTTAAATTGAAGAAAATGGGTGCATCCAGGACTTGTATTGGAAAAGACCAATTAATGTGCTCTGCTGTGTGATCTTTCTGGGGAAAGCAGGATATTCCCTAATCTGAGAACTGTATCCCAATTTCTGATGTATACTTACATATAGACTCACTAGGATTTACAGGTTTCTCATCCTCTCTCAGCACTGATTTCCTGAGCATTTTACATTTATGCAAATAAAAATACAACAATCTTGATGAATTGCAAAGTAGGGATTTTGCAAGCTGAACATCAACTTGAAACTACAATGGGACTAGCTCAAATTCCCAGATACCGTTATCTGAACTTTGTAAGGGGAATTACACCCAGAAATAGATTTGAGTTTAGCAGGTGACCCCATCTGTATTTTGAAATCACATTACATGAGTATATGAAGTGCATGCGAGAATGAAATACTTGGTGTCAGTTGCTGTCACCCTGAAACAAAAACATTTTATAAACCTGTGTGCTCAAAGAAAAACTTGACAGGTGGCACCTGTTTGAACCTGCACAAATTTGCCAGCTCTAACTCTCACACTGCTTGCAAAAACAAACCAACAGATCTGACTGGCTTTTCTTGACATAGCTTTAAAGCAGGGCATTGTTTCAGAGTGCATTAGCATACACATGCAATGGCAAGACATGCTTGATTTAATTTTTGTTTGTTTGGTTTTAGGGTTTGATTATTTGGGGATTTTTTTTTCTTTTTTTTCTTTTTTTTTGGGTCACTGGTGGTGCAGAACCTGCTTCTGCTCATCATTCTTTTTTTAATCTGGCCCAGTGATGAAACACACAACTGGGGCAAGCTTGGCAGTTGAAGGATCCAGATGCTAAACTCTAGGATTAATTTCTCTAACGGAGGCATCTGGGAGCCAGACCTTCTCCATGGCTTTCCTGGCAGCTTGATTTAACCCCCAGTAATCCAAAAGGCTCATTTTTATGGTAGACTGGGAGTTCAGTTATCCTGGCAGGTAAAGGACTGCCAGATTGACTTCGTCAAATGAAGGAATTTGTGTTTAAATATCAGTGCCTTGATTCTCTCCAGAGATGGGAGCTCAGACATTGAAGATTTCTGTATTTGCTAATGCTTTCCTTTGGCGTCTTCCTCTGAATGTAACAAAAGAAGAAAGTTGACATTAGCAAGTGAAAACAGTGAAAGGGAGTGGTAAAAAAACCCAGCAGTGATAGAGTGACATTAAAGCAGGGAATAGAATTCTGATCCATGAAGAATGAAAAATCAAAGTAACTTCATTCATATAGAAATGTAAAGTCAGTATAAATGACACCAAACAACATCATTTGACCTCAATCTGTTGTCCTTCTTTTTAATTTTTTTTAGAAGCAACCTTCTTTTACACTTGATAAAGAAATAATTTACAATAGAACTGCAGAATGAATAAATCTTGCATTCTTCCAGTAAACCTTTTCCCCTTGTAGCAGTAGTACTTCATGAAAAACAAGCCTTAAATACTAAACTCAATTCAACTCCTAAATCATGTATACTGTAGTTACATTGACTATTAGTCATCAGAAGCCCTAAAGCAGTATAAGTACAATATGGATTTCCAGTAATAGTGTGAGAGTAATGCATTGGCTTTTGAAAATATTTTTTTTTCTCAGACAATACAAGTTGAAGGAACACTGTACACTAGGTGACAAGCATATCATTTCACAAAAAAATACAATTAGGTATAAATTAAAGAGAATGAGAATGGAAGTATAACTGCTGCACAAAAAAAAGTATTTAAAAAGTACAGTAAATGCTCAGTTTCACGTTTGAAAACAGTTTTTTTTACACGACTGGATGCAAATTGATAATGTGCACTTTTGTAATATCACACCAACTACTGATTAAAATGAAAAAAGAGGCCCAAATCTGGTATACATCTCAGAACCAAGTAAAGTTATGTTCAAATATTCTTTCCTCTTCCTGCTAGTGCGTCATTTAAACCCACTGTACAATACCTACTGATGAATACTAACTTTAATAGAGGAAATTCAGCTAACTCTCTGGGACGGTGGGATAAACTGGGAGTCAAAGACAAAAATTAAGCTCCACAATCGACATTTTAAGCACAGACAGAATGTGATCTTAAATGCTACATTTATTTTAAAGATTTATTCTACTGCTTCCAGTAGCACCAGAAATGCTCTGTGGGAGAGGAGTTAGAATCAAGCTTTGGCATAGGAGCGAGACAGCTACAATTTAGAATTTCTCCTTTGCTTTCCTGGATGAGTACATTCTACCCAAACCGTAAAAATAAATCCATTATCCTGAAGGCAGTGAATGAGCTTATGCTCATTGTTTCCACATTTGTGCTGTATGCACACATCAGCTAGCACACAGTCAAGGTCAGATAGATTTTATTATAACAGATGATAACTATGTGTGTGCAGTGCAAGTACTGCAACTGCATCTGCTTATATGTTGATCTGAAAAGTGATCTGAGAGTGTTTTGACTGCAATCAACCTCTAATATGATGCCAAGATCCATGACCTGTGGTTCATTGGTGGGAGTACAGGTCTTAGAGTTGTTTGTGGGCAATCAATTACACGCTCTTGATTAGGGGATTTTTGAGTACGGCTTTGGTCAAGGCCCTGTCAATAAAATAGACCCAAGAAATGATGGATCAGCAGAGGGATCAAAGTCTAGTTTAAAGAAATACATCAAGGTGTTTCTGGGGACAATCAGACCTTTACTCCAATTAAGGTAAAGTCAGCAGTATTATATATGTGAAAGGAACAGGAGTAGTCTCTAACCTATGTTCATGTCACTTTCTAAAATTATAGTTTTCTTGCCTGAGGCAGGATCCTTTACAGCAAGTATGTTGCAAAGTGGTATTAAATAACCTGACAGCACTTCTTATGCACCCCCGCGAGCACTGCTATTGTTGGTGAGATCCTGACCACATTAAAATCAAAGACAAAATTCCCACTGACCCTTTTTGGGTCACTATTACAGAGTTCCATCTTACAATCAAATTTTATTTAATTTGCTGTAGACATGAGTCTATGCAGATTGTGTCGAAAGGGAGAAAGAAACTTCAGTGCTTCTCATGAAAAGTGCTTTAACAGCTAATTGTTTCGTTTTACAAAATCTGTAGTTTTAGTAATCCATATCCAGTCCTATGTATAGAAAAGTAGAGATGACCAGGTTTAACATTTTTGTGGAAAAGAAGCCCCATGAGTTTTAGTTTTTAGGATTTCCTCCCCCACTCTCCCCCTTTTTGTTCACAACTGCTACCACTTGCATTGATTTTCAATTTATAGCATCCTGGACACAGCATCAGAGAACTTGCAGAGAATATAAAGCTGCAGAAAGAATACTTAAGGAGGTCATTTCTGCCAAATCAAACAAGAAGCCTTGTTGCTTTTTAAGTACCCGTTTTGGAGTTTGTAACAAGAGGCATCAAGCCATGTGAATGGTTCATCATGTCAGGATAGTGAAGTATTTCAGGTATTTGAATCACTGAAACAACTATTTCAGTGAGCCTTCCCAACAGGACTCAAGCTCAGTCACTCCTCCTTGTTGACAGCTTCCTGAGGTGTGGTGGAGGTCAGAGGGACATCTGGCATGTGAAGGGTTCCAGTCTCGTCACTCGGGAGCTGTGTTTCAAGAGACATAACCAGGGGTCTCAAAGCCCAAGTACTTTCCTCTGAAGGATGCTGGCTGGAGGAGCAGTGGGCAAGGTCCCATCACTGTGGCAATGGCAGCTGCCTGCCCCAGGCCAGAATAGAAAAGAGCATCCTCCTGTGCTTGCTCCTAGACATGGCCCAGGGGCAGCCCAAAGACATCCCAGAGGAAGTCCTTGAGGGGCTGGTGGAATTACTTGGTGAAGGGTTGAGAAAGACCAGAGGCTACCACATTTCTGGAGATGAGAACAACCACCAAATCCTGCAGGTGTCTGAATCTCTTTCAGCTGGATAGCAATGGCAAGATCAAGGAACGTGTTCTTCAGGAGCCCTGCAGACCTCACCATTTTCATCCACTGCAAAGGCAGTAGCAGCAGCAGCAGCAGCATCTGTAAGAAATGGGAGGCAGAGATATTGCCAGGGGTCCCAGCGCTCTGGAGCACCTACTGGTGTCCTGCCAGGCACGGGAAGGATTCTTGTCCTCAAGGTCTATGAGGCCAGGGGCATTTAGCTTCTCTGGGAAGCCCCTGATATAACAGCTCCAGGCTGAGGGCAAACAGGGCTTGGGCATCACCTGGGAGGCATGACCAGCCTGTGGGAGGAGGAAGCAGGTCTTGCTCAGATGCTCAGGGAGTGGCCAATTGCCGCATTGGGGTGAGGAAGGAATTTTTTCCCCCTAGCAGATTTGCACTGGTTCCTGGGCTTTTCCTGCTTTCCTCTGCAGCACTGAACATTGCCCCTTGGCAGGGCTCCTCTGCTCCACCTTGGCTAGGTCCCTGCCTCCTGCTCATGCATCACAGAGATGGCCTCTCATGCCCTGCAGCTACTGGGAGGAGTTTCTTTTTTTTTCCCTCAGGAGAGCTAGGAAGTATCTTGGTACTCTAATGAAAAGCTAAGGGTAGCTAATCTGTGTATGTATGAGTTAGCTACAAATGAGCTAACTCATGCCCTGAGAAGTGTGGACTTGATCAGCCATTACTACAATGTAATGTCGTAATCCTGTTTTCCCAAGTGAATGTTTCACCATGTCAGGATAGTGAATTATTTCAGGTATTTGAATCAGTGAAACAACTATTTCAGTGGGGTTCATAAAAAAGGTGGTGATATCACAGTAGAATTATTTAATCTGGTCATACAATTGTTAATATAAGAATTTTAAAGTGTTTATAAGGATTTTTTTATCATGTCATTAAGGGATATAATTCCATTGTTTAATTTGGAGTTCAAGATAGTATATTGTCTTTAAACAATGTGATATTATGCCTTTAGTAATTTATTTGGGTACTGATGACATCTTTGCTTGGTAAATTACTACTGTGAGTGACTCTGTAGAACAATTTAATTTTCAGTAAAACCTTGTTACAAAAAAAATATAGCATATGATTAATCCATGGAAGCCTGTAAAAGCTGTGGGAACTCTTTTTGAGACACATGAATGACTTCTTTTATCCAAATACATAAACAAATTGGTTTGATAAAGGAACATTCAAAATAACAGAAAACAAGCTAGTATTTTTTCATGGAAAATGTGTAGAAATTCACACCAAACTAACTGACATTTATCGTATTCATGTCTGTTCTTAGAATATTTGAGAATCTCTCTCTGGTTATGAATTAAGTGCTTGTAGATGTGGGGTTTTGTCATGCTGGCTGAAAAATAATAGTCTATCCAACATAGTTGTACTAGGCTATGTTTGTAGAAGAACTGAAGGGTATGGTGACTAAACATCAGTCAGGCCTGATTTTTCTGAAAGGAAACCTTACACAACATCTCAGTGTTTTTTCAACTGATTCTTCTGAGGTTTTGTGATATTTTGCCCATGACACCAAATAATCTTTCCTTTGCAAATTTTTATCAAAATATGAAACTGTTTCTGTTCAATGTAACTATATGCTTAACTATGCCTTTGCCATCTGGAAACTAGAGGCAACAGTCTAGGAGGTGAAAGAAAATTTGGTAGCTTTTTTACATTTTTCATTTTTATATTCCAGAAATTGAAAAGGCCCTTAGGTATGTGTTTCAACAGGATGCTCCTTACTGAGTTGCACCTTGGAGGGCTTGCCAATGAAAAATGTTAACTGATGAATTATTTCTGAAGAAATAATTACACTGCAGCTCTGTTGCATGTTTTTAATTTGAACTTTGATAGACTGGTCAGTGGAGTGCTGTTAAATCCTGTTTTGAGTTCTGTATTTTCTAAAACTTAATTTAATCTTTATTATAAGCTATAAAACAGGTAAGTAAAAGTATATACACATGGCATATTTTCTCTTAGGGAAGAAACATAAAACAGATTTGATGGTAGTTTAAGGTATTTTCTTTGCCTGTCAAGTCTTGACAATATCTCTCTCTACACAACACCCTTTAGTGAAATTTTTAATTGAAGTTTAAGTCAAAAACTCTGCAGATGAGGTTGTGTCCTCAAGGGGTGGTTTGTTTTTTTTTTTTTTTTGGCAGAAATTTAATCTAATCCTATGAGGTTAATCGAATTATTATTTATAGAGGTGTTATTATGCTTCATGCTCTACATAAATATTAATCTACGAGAAATAGAGCATAAGATCAAGTCAGGAGAAAAATGATCAATCCTGTGCCCAGAAATGTTTGGCCATTGCCAAAATATTATTTTTATTTTTGTGTGTGCATTTGTGTCATTATGGTAATTTTATATGTCACTACTAGGATGTCTGTGTTTCAGTAGTGCCATTTCCGAGGAATGAATGTCTGTCTGAATAATCTGGAATGGTGTTCTTATTTCTAACACTATCTATAAATCATTTTACATGAGGATTGCCATTTATTGAAAGATATATAATTTAATAAGTGTCACATTACATTAATAGATGGTATGAGCACATGGCATAAATGTCAAAAGGTAAACCTTTCAGTGGACAGGGGCAGCTTTGTTCTATAGGCAATTTTCATATATGTATCTGTTAAAATACAGGTTTTTCTCCACCTCCTCTCATCCCTACAGTTTCCTGTTGCCTTGTGTGTTTTTTTTGTATGCTTCACTCCATTGCCCATAGTTATCCTATGGACTGAATGCAGTTCTTACCCTTTATCTCTTCAAGTCGATGAAATCCCAACTGATAGCAAAAGGTATTGTTGTTAATTCCAAATTACATGGCCTTGTGTTCTATACTATTAATTTTTATTAGCAGGATTTACAATATCAGACTCTTCATTTAGATCTATATTGGTCATTTCCCCCTCATTTTATTTATCCAGTACTCATTTAAAATCATCTATGAAGAACATCTAGGCAGTGTGTTAGCCTGACTATTACAAGTTTTATGAGTTCATTTTTTGCTTCTAATTCTTAGCATCTTTATACTTATAAATGTTAACTCAATCTTTCCTTCAAATTAGTTCTAAATCATTACATAACAATAAGTGCCCAAGTCATATATTTTTTTTCATGACTGCAGTGATACTATATGGACTGAAACCAGCACCTACACTAAACTGAAAGACTCAGAATTACCTGAGATAGCATATTTTCTTTCTAATAGGGATTATTATGTCCCTGCACCTAAGTGGATTGAATACTTAGTGATTTTTTTTTTTCATCGTATTTGTGGTAATTTACATTTGTAGATCTTAATTTCTATACCCTAGCTTTCCTCTTTTACTAAGCTTAGTGGTCTCAACTCTACTAAAAATCAAAGCAAAATATTAATTCAGGTTTTGAGACCATATCTAGATCATATTTAATCTCTATCCTTGATCTATTTTTAATTATGTGGATAAGGAACTTTCCAGTATTTGTTTTAATATCTTTTGCAAGATCAAATTTGTCTTGGTTTCTGCAGTTCCCAATATTCTAAACGTATCAGCCCATAACATATAGCTCTCACTACTGATTAAACCCTTTTTCCTTTTACTGTAGTCTTCCTTTTTTTCTTACTTGTGAAAATAATTCTTTTCGTCCACTTAAATCCGAGGCCTTTTTCTCCAAATTTCTCTACTTCGTTTGTAATGAAAATTGAAGAAAATTCCTGCACTTTTGACATAGTCAAAGTCTCTGCCACATTCAGTTCAACTCCGGCAAGTTTTCTCTTTTCAGTTTAAAACCTTAATTATAGAGGTGATTTTATTTGGTTCCCCTTCATTTCAGCTGAGTCACTCACAACCACTTAGTCTAAAAGTACACCATTTACAACCACTTTTAAAAAGAGTTTTTAATAGTAGTGCCTTATATGAAGCTCTACTATTATAAAATTCATATTACAAAATAGAATTCATGCACACGTGAATAGACAGTCAGTCCTTGTATATATATAATGTTAACTTGTACCAGACACATTTCTACCCTCGATCCAAGTCTGTTTCCTGTTTGTGGGAATGAGTCGGGGCAAAAAAATGGATACAACAATAAAAGAAACTAAAAAAAAAAAAAAAAACCAACAAAAAATAAGCAAAGACTCCCATGATCCTTTCCCAAAGCAACAAGAAAACCTAGGAAATAATCACTGTAAAAGTTTGTAGATGATCCAGTAACTGGAAGAAAACAGCCATGTGATAGTGAAGGGAATGGATTACTGCCACTACACTACTTGAACTCCCCAGGCAGACTGGCACTAGCAAGTAAAGTGTATTTTATGATGGCCCACTGCAATATGTAGAAGAAATTAAGTCATCCCAAAGCCAAAGAAAATATCCATGAAAGAGAATAAATTACTTAGCCTGGGTCCTTTATCTCAAAACTGACAGAGTCACTGTGTATTCTGCCCCAATGCTAACTATTCCATTAAAATATGGAATACCTTCAGCATCAGAGAATGATTCTCTGTCATGAAAGAGTCAAAATACATGCAGCAGATGGATTTACAGAATGTGTCTTTCATATATCACAAAAACTCAAAAATTAACCTGTTATTAAAATGACAGAGTTATTATTTCCTCTGTCACTGGTTGAATTTTCTGAGGTAAGATGGGCCTGGAAAGGTAACAGCTGGAGACAGTGCCAAGCTGTCAGGTACCTTGCTTAGACCTACAATTTGTGCTGAAGAAGTTTTTGAAAACAGTTCTCAGAAAGAGGTGGAAGTCCATGCTTGCTAACTTTGATAGCATAGCCATTATGTCAATAAAACTCTGTGGGATGTCGATTTAAAGCTGGAGAAAAATGTCATATATGCATTCACTGTCTGTGTTTTGTTTCTTAATTGGACTTCTACTATCATGAGACATTCTTACTGATAATTACATAGCCTAATGTGCTGCTGAGAATGAAGTTTTTTGCATACTTTGAAAAGGTTGAATCCCTTCTTAAGACAGGAAGATGGTGGTCTGCATGTGCTGTGTATATTACATCTGGAACTGGAAGGCAACTGTGCTAGAATTTTTATGGGATGTCTTGGTCTCAGACTTACACATAAAATGCCTTAGCACTTAATCAAATATGTAAATAGCAAGTCAAGCAAAAAATCTCTTGCCAGGCTCCTATTATTTGGTACCAGATGCATGTGAAACTTTTGTCCCCATCTGCCTGTTTCATCTTAGATATGAAAACATCATATTAATTGTGACTACCATATTAATTACATCTGATTGTTTTGGACATGAGTTACTGAATGTATCTCTCAGTGCAGGTGGCACAGTTTCCAATGTGATGAATGTGAATGATGGAACACTAAGCAATTTACTTAGAATTTACACTGAAGTGGTGAATTCTAGTTTTCAGGGAAAATATGTAGTTATTTCAGTCATTAAGGAAATTATAGTCACTTTTGTTGCAATAATTTCCCTTAAAAAAAAAGAAGTTGTTTAAGGAAGAAAAATTACTTGATTGTAATTGATTTCTACTGTATTTTATTATTTTATTGTACACCTGTCATCTTATCTGCATGTCTCTCAGATTTAAGACTACAGAAATGACTGTAGCTGGAGATGATATTTGTGATGTGCTATGGATTGTATCAAAATCTTTTGAACTCATTGGGACTTTATTATTCTGTGGCAGATTAATTAAAATAATTCAGTTACATCAGCTTGAGATGGAGAAGAGGAAACAAGTCTCAGTTGTGAAATGAGCGCATCAGATTCACTCACTGCTTCTTTACTCTTGCATCTAACACGTTTGTTCTGCAGTAAGTTGTCGGTATTTTGGTCACCAAAAACATGACAGATGAACATTACTGTGATAAAAAGGCAAGTCTTCTCCCACTGGCAGCACAGTTATGCTTTCCGTGGTTTTCCAGAAGTGAACAATGGAAACTACTTCCCTGTTTCAAACGCTGTCAAAAAGCTCAGTGAGATTCACCTCTGCGACCTGAGACTCTATTCAGCAGAGAAACCAAAAGCTGAGGTCAGCTCTCTGTCTTGGTCCAACACTCCCATGACGTTCTGCTTCAGCCTGTCTACAATGCTGACCATAAACTGCTTGAGGTGATGACAACATTTTCTTTCTATGGATATTTAAAATTCACTGCAGGAGGCAAGTTGTTCAGCCATCTTACTTTATTTTATTGTGTCCCTCAGATAATGATCAAATTAAGGATTTTTTCCCCCACTTACCAGTATTTAACAATCTTTTTATCATAGTCTGCCAACAGTTTAAAGTTTTTTAGGGGTGGATGTTCTGCTGTGAACTATGAAAATAATGAACTTAGATAATAATCCTGAATTCAGCCATATTGATATTAAGAATAACAGATTTTCTGTGTGCTTAATGGTGTCATGTGAATCACCTCATCCTTGCGCTTATTTTCTCATTTTCCAGCTGAAAATGAGACATGTTTCCAGCTAAGGTTGGGACATGTTTGTGTTTACCTTCAATGCCTCCTGCTGCTTTTTCCAAGGATCTGTGATGACACATATCTTCATCTGTTCTTTCTTGGTTTTAGTCTGTCATGTTTCCAGAATTAGAATGGTGTTATGTGCCCTTCAGACTCTTGAATGTGATAATGACCTTCAGGTCTAAGAAGAGTACTGAGATGTCAGAACTGAGATGTGATGCTTTACATCTGCAGTGTTTGATTCATGAGAATATTTTGGAAAATTTATTTAAAATAAAAAATTGTTGCTTTAAAAAAAAAACACAAATAAGTTGTTTGAGTGTACCAAGCTTGTGAACACAGATTAAACCTAATTGAACTCATCAGAAGAATTTCACACTATGGGATCTGCCTGTCTTGTGTGGCAGCTTGTGCAGTTTCCATGAAATAGTAAGCCCAAGAACTGAATTTGGTAGTGAAGTTACAGCAGACCTCACAGCTACCTAAGAGATTACTTTCTTTGCTTTACATTCTGATTCTAATTCTTTTAGCAAGACTAATTCATATTTTGCATATCCATAGTACTCTTAAAAAATGTGAATCATTCTAAGCAACTCTTTATGACAGCCTGGCTATGGAGTCTGAAAAAGGAGTGGGAGGGAAGAGAGTGTAGTAGAAAAGTATAATAGACGAAGACTGTACTAGAAATTGTAGTACAATTCAGATTTTCCTGGATATTTGATAAAGGTGTAAACCTACACTTTTTTTTTTTTTTTTTTTTTTTTAAATAAGACTTTTGTACTATAACACAGAGGAGGCAAAAATCCTTATAGTATTTTCTGATTTTTCATTGGCATCTTGCTTTGCTTTGCCATTTTAAAATTAAGATGAAATAGAGAAAGAAAAGGAACATTTTATACTGTAAGAGCACCTAAAGTCTGTGATTAAAATGATGCCTTCATTGGTTAAATGAAGTATAAATATATAAATATGTAACCAGATATTTTGTGTGTCACAAAAAGATGGTGATATTACTTGGCACACTGGATCATGAGTAAATATAGCATAGGTAGAGACATATATTGGTCACATTAATTAATTAGATGTTTATGCCTCTTGCATTAATATGTTGTCTTATTGTCCCTCTTGCTTGTTTTTCAGTACCTTTTTGCTTCCCGCAGACACCAGTGGGTTCAGCAGTCAATATGCCATAGATGGCATTTGCATTCATCCCTCAGAAAGGTACTCTGCACTCACATGTCCATTTTACAGAACTATTCTGTCATTTAACTTCAGAATGGACTTACCTGCTCCTCTATTCCCGGTGGCATAAAGCTGTTTGTTCAAGCTGTGTAATTAGCTAAACTGTGTTATTAGGTGAACATATTAGTGAAGTTACATATTGCTTGACCTAGGTGTGGAAACATTTCAAAGCTTCAACTCTTTTTTTTTTTTTTTTAAGTTTCAAAATGACCTTTTTATTTTTAATCACATTATGGATGTTTTACACACTGAGATATTTTTGTCCCAGAGTGTGACTGGATTGCTCTTTTAGGCCCTGATTCAGCAAAGCATTGATGTATTTCCTGCTTTAAAAATCAGCAAGGCACTAATGTATTTCCTGCTTTAAAAAAAGATTAAAGGTCTTAAAGTAATCCTTGGAAATTCTGCCCCAGTTTATTGAGAATTTTATTTAAAATTCAAAGAGAGACTACTATTCCTCAGACCCTGCTCTTCCATCATTTCTTAAACACATCTGATGAAGGAATATGAAGCTTCTCTTCTCGCTTACTTTCGTTTCTGTGGCAAGGTTTGTAAAGCTGTAATGGCTTATTTATTTGATTATGCTGTTTATTTGTAAATGACTGTAAGATTTTTATATCACAAGCCATATTCTGCTGTTTGATACGTAAAAACACAAGGGTGATGTTGAAGAATAATTAATGCTATTTGCTTATCCCAGTTAATTATATTATTTCTCTGAAGAACAAAATGAAGATACTGGAAATACATCTCTTAAAAAGGAATTTATTTGTCTCACTCTTTTGCAGACACTGTAGCTTTTGAGAAATGTGTTTCCCCAAGATGCTAGTCACTGGGAGAAGTTTTGTTCTATAAAACAGGTGTCCCATAGAATCGATGCCATCCTTGATCACAGTGCTCCCTTCTCAAAAGTACATAAGTGTACTTCATAAAGCAAATTACATATTAACTTCTGTGGCATGAGTTTTCTACAGTGACACAATAAAGGGGTTGCCAAATCAGCTGTATGACTCTCTGAAGAAAAGATTCCATTTCAGGGCAATATTTAATTGATGTGCAGCTGGCACTGCAAGCGCAAGGAATGAATGTGGACAGAAGTAATCTTGGAGGGATTGTCCCTTGCTGTTCCCAGTTTGTTTGTTTTGTTTTGTTTTGTTTTGTTTTTTTCCTTTTTTATCAAAAGGCTGCTGCAGGCACTGTTTGGATTTGAATAGCCAAACTCCATTTGGATGATTATTCTTTCAACCTGGCTAGAGAAGCGTCGTGGTCAGGCACTGGAACAGCATCACAAGTGTTACAGCAGCACAACAGGGATCAAGAGCTGTGTAACAAAGAGGTTTCAAACAAGCCAGAGTAACACCCATGACACAGAAATACAGCTAGATAAAATGGACCAGGCTTTAATGTCCGTATTTCAGCCAAAACTCCATACACTTCAGTAGAATTAATTCATATTTAACACTATTGTAAATTAAAATCCTCCAGTTCTGTAACAAATGAATGTATAAATTGACTCTAGTCTTCCTTTAGTTTGGAAAATACGCTCCTGGAGTAACAGCAAAGTGAACAGACCTGTGCCTTTAGATGACACAATAAGCACTGAGACTTTGCAAATCCGTAAACAAGACGTTTGGGAACAGAAAACTGTTTTGAGGGAACATTAAATCGGCCAAGAACAAATTGCTGCAGAAAATGACATCCTCTTCTGAACATCCATTAGTTTCTGATAATCAGGAATTCTCGGATGCTTGAGCATTCCATTAGTACGAAGCAGCAAGTTAATTGTAATAATTATCAGCAGTTTTAATTGTTTTGTTATAATGTATTTTGCAGTTTCTTTGAGAGTGTGAAATCAATATGCACCTCTAGAAAAAATACCTAGTGTAATAAAATTAGGCTCCATTATTCCTCCCAGCCTTAGAACTGAACTTTGTACATAAATATGTATTTCCGGTTGTGTACATAGAAGAACTGTACTGAATAAGTAGATATGGATAAATACATTGGACTTGGCTGTTAAAAAGGAAGATGGTTTCTCTTATTAAAAGTTAGTTCTGTCTTTCAAACCTTCAATTGTCATACGTGAAATCAGAAAAGCACTTTTTTAATGATGAGATTTTAATGATTTCTAGAATACCTTCATTGATGTCACATTATCAAAAATGTGGTGAGGTATAAGAACGCTAATTGTAATAATGATTTCCAGATGGGGATCCCAAAGCACTTAGAGACTATAAAGAATTAAATGTTGCAACATCCTTGAGGAGGTCCTACTTGTAGCTTGGCACATCTGGTGTAACAAAATCAGAAATTTTGGAAAAATAAGTACCCACATTTACATAGCAGTCTTCAATATTAAACCTCAGGCATTTGAATTCCTACCTTGCACTTTAATGGGAAATTAGCATTAACTTATTACATTCTGTGAGGCTGCTACCTATTATTCCTTAATGTCTGTCTTTTTTCATATGATCTTTATACTGTTCCTTGATAGTGTCATGGGGAGTCTGATACTGGTTTTATGCATTTTGAAGAAGATGTTAAAAATACAGAATTGAGGCAGAAAAAGAACCACAAGAATTATTTAAACAGTGTGCAGAGATGTACTCCAGTGAGATATTCTGACAGTTATACCTGTCAGAAAAAAAAGGTTTATAGGCAGTTTGATTACAGTGTTCAAATATCGTTTTGTGAGAACATCCTGTATACTTAAGGGCCTTTTTATCTTGTGGAAAAAAAAAAAAAAAAAAAAAAGGATAACAAAGAACCAATAGGAAGATGTTGTAGAAAGGACAAATCACACTAGAAATAAAGCTTTGTGTTTAACAGTGATTTTAATGGATGATTAACTGGTGGAACAAACTATAGAAAGAAGTAAAAAATTGTACATTTCTATATTTCTTCCAGATAACTTTTGAGAAGATTTGTTTTAGTCAGACACAAATTATTGAATTCTGAAACAGCGTAAGTGGGATGAAATGTAACAGTCTAAGTTATAATAGTTTGCCATATGCAAGATATCTAATGATTCCTCTGGTCTTGTGCTGTGATCCAATTAAAAGAGGTTATTACCTAAAAAAATTCCTGTGCAGCCATATTAAAATCCTTTGACAAGAAACATAAGTGTCTGTCACTGTCTTGTGGGTGTTAGAAACTTCATTATTGTTTGTTATTTTTATTTGCTTGTGGAAAAAGACGAATGTGGAAAAAAGACACTGTGAGTACAGGGTGAAACTGGAGAAGGGCAGAAGGTGAGCTGCCAAAGTAAGAGAGGAAATCATCCTTCATCCCTATATGAAGAAAGGAGTAGGGGAAGACAAGACATAAGTGAGGGGAAAAGATGACAGATGGAATAGGAATGGAGAGCAGTGGGACCAACCCAAAAAGATTTGTAATCACTGCACTAGGAAATGGAGTTTGGAGTTAATTTCCTACAGTCTAATATATATGTGAAATCTGAGGCAAGGGTCAGTACACACTCTAGCAAAGAACATCACAAAAAGGTTTTCTGATAACCTGCCCCAAACCTTTTTTAAAAATCACATTCTCAACATGTTTGTCCTTAGCTTATTTGGAATAAACACGTGGTTTTTTTCCTGGCTTTGTGGACTGTGGGGTTTTAGGAACTTTTGTTTATTTTTATGAGGCTGGGCATTTTTTTTTTTTGTTTGTTTTTAAGTTTGGTCGGTTGGTTGGTTTGGTTTGCTTCATTTTTATCTACCATAGGCATGTCTATTTCTACTTATCATTACATTTCTTGCAGAGATTATGGATTGTTTCTGAGCTGGGGGAATGATGCCCCATTATGCTTGCTGTGGAGCAACACAGCCAAGAACATGTTCAGCACACCTTTGCACAGTCAACACAGTGACTAGCAATACCCTTGCTAAAAGCCTGTGTCACAGTTCAAATTTTAGGAACGCAGCTTTGAAAACTGAATGTGAATAGTGAGTACTGTCTCTCACTGCTGCTCTGCTTCTATGATCTATAAATAAGGAGAACTTTAACCTTTTGCAGCTCAGTAATAAGTTATTTGTTGGAGCAGCAATGTGTCAGACTCTACCTGACTCAGAAATGACAACTAAGGAACAATAAAACTATGCTTCATGTAAAATCCAATTGTAGTGCAGTCATTATAAAGGAGGTTAGAGACTTCTGTTGTCTTTTCAGTAGCTGCCATTGTCTCTGTCAAGGGCTTCATCTGTATTCTGAACATGTTCCTTTATTTCCTTATAATGACTAATGACGATTCTTAGTTTTTGCTTTCGCTGTCTTAGATTCTGACAACACATGTTTTTATACCTGCTGTGTTAAATCCCTTTATTCATTGTTAAGGAAATCTTCCAAAGCAAGCAGGCTCAGGTATTCCACATATGCTCAGCCTTCCAGAGGGTATCCAATAGCTCCCGAGGATTCTTTCTCTCCTAAAATACTGCCCCATGCTGTTTCAGCTATTCTCCCATATTCAAGATTGTAATTACTACTGTCGCTGTCTTAGCCAGACACCTACCTGAGGAGCGCTCCAGAGAGAAGTGAGCTGCACTTCCTCCCTCCCCTGAGCCCAAAAAAGCACATCCTTCACCCCTTCTTGTCCTAAAGGCAGGAGTCTTCTGGCTGTTCTTTAGCCCTGACTTCTTGCTTTGCAATAGATATAGCTTCACTGAGCTGATAGTAATTATAATGCCTTGCTTTCTATTACCAAATTTTGAAACCCTGAGGTAACTTTTTTTGAGTTTGAGCAAAGTTGTTACTTTTATTGGAATTTAGATTTTTTTTTTCTTGTACTGTAGCTACTAATGCTTATTGAAAGTGACTTAACACATTTCTTTCTATAAAAGCAACTAGTAGCATCTGCTTTCTCTGCCTCTCTCTTCCAAAGAACAGAGTTATTGTCTACTTTCAACTGTGCTGTCTGTTGCTGAAATTCTGTAGGATTGTCTCCCCTTTTCTTTCTTTAAACTACTGGGAGGACACATCTAATACACTCTTTTTACATTTGTGAAACTAACTTTTTTTTTATTCTGAGGCCGTGCCTTTGATTTTATTTCAAGGTGTTACTTGCCTCTGATACAGAAAATCCACACTAAGGTTCTACATTGTTTGAAGAAAATAGCAAGAATGCCTACCAGAAGGCTTCTCAGAAGAAGGAAACCTATGTAAATGACACATCAGTGATTCAGTTAGGAGTCTGGGTAACTCTCCTGGATATAAGATACAGACTAAAGAGTATGAAGAGAAAAAAAAGAGGGCATGCCTTGGAGGGAAAACGGTTCTTTTTTACAAAATTATTTTTGTCTGCTTATTTGTAGGAATGAACTGATCATTTATTCCTTCACAATCTAGGTCTTTGCAGGAATAGCCTGTGCTGGCACCATGTGATGTCAGAACTGCTGCACACTTGAAAGGATCTTCCATGTGTTTTATTATATGCTTAACAAGTAGAGACAAGTTTCCTCCCCATCCCCAAGAAAGCGGCTACTACTTCAAAACCTTTCTGAACAACTACACCAGAGCAGGACGAAACTTCCTTTGGACTAGATCCAATGAACTAGTGTAACTCACTGAGGAGCAAGAACGAGCACCACGGGAGTATAACAGTCTCACCAGGTTGCAATATATCCATTTATTTTTAGACTTCTGTGACACAGCTGGAACTGACAACTCCAGGAATCATAGTTCTGTCCATGAAAAGTAGAGAGAGCTGTGTTCACAACCCAGCCTTAGAAAGACATTAATAATAAAAAATAGAGCAATGTATGAAAGATACTATTTAAAGGATGCTTTCAAGAGGGGCTGTGTACTGGCAGACTACATGTAGAGGAAAATCTCTGAGACAGATTTCGTTAACAAGGTATTCAGAATGTCACACAGGTAATATCCAAGTCACCATTTCCAACGGTGGCTTATGTGAGAGAAAAACAAAATGCAGATGTGCTTTTCCAATTTCTTTCTGCTGTATTAAGTGTCCCTGTGGTATTTTAAAGTGCATTTTCTGCATATTTTTGCATTAAAAATATTAGGTTATCACATCCTTGTGTGTGCTCAAACATGAACGAATTAGGAGGCTTCACAGGAGACTGAAATCTTTGTGCAAACTCTTAATAAATCATCTGGGAGGGGAAAAGAAACCTTTCTCTGTAAAAGAAAAGTGTCTTTATACTTTCATAAAAGAGAGAGGTCGTTCTCGGTCTGCTTACCTAGGGGATCCTGAATAAAACTGAAACTGCTATATCTCAAAGTTAAAGATTCCTAAAATCACTTAATCTTAACTGGCTAAGCTATAACTTTTTTTTTTTAGCTGCACCTCCACAAAGAAATCAGGCACAACTTTCTTTTTGAAAATCTTACCTTTCTTGCAATTTACCTTTTACCTTGAGAAAGACAGTGCAGTAGTAGTGCCAATTGTTGGGAGAACATAAAGGAAAAAAGTGTACTACTTCTTTCCAATAATTTAATTACCTTTTCCAAACTGTTATTTTGCATATTCCTGAACTTTCAGAACAAGCAGTGATAGGAATTGTTGAAGCCAGCAAAGACTACTTTTCTCTACTTTTCTTTTTCTTTTTTTTTTTTCCCCTTAGGATAGTGGGCTGGAAAATTTGCATTTTAGAAAAGATTGCACTTTTTTTTTTTTTTTTTTTTTTTCCCCCCACTCTACTAAAACCCATCACTCAGGTCAATTTATTCCCATTTGTTAGATATAGTAGGTTTTGGTCAGAATTACTGAAAAGTATAACTTCAGAGCATAAGTTCAGTAGTACATGTGAAATTAAAGAACACAGATAACAGACAGAACCGATTAATGTATCAAAAATCCCTGTGATCTCTCCAGCTTTTGAGATTGTAGCATCATTGCAGCTGTTTAGATAGCAAAAACATTGTTGAGGTTTGTTTTCTTTTGTACTTGGAAGGTCACCATTTTGGCAGCCACAGCTTGAATGTCTGTCATCTTCAGAAGAAAGCAGCAGCAGCTCCACAGAAAAAAAAATTCTTCCATGTTAAGAACATTTCAGTTCTACAAGTAGTCTAACTCTTACATCTTCTATCTGTCTTTCAAACTAGAGGCAATTTTTCAGAACAACAGGAATTTTCAAAATATGACTGTGAGAGAAAAGCATTAAATTCAGAGCTGCAAAGTTGGAATGAAAAAAAAGGATGCAGTTGTGTTTCTGGTGACATTTCAGAAAGCATAGGCTTTCTGGAATGGTGAAACAAACAAGCAACTAAATGTAACAAAACTTAACAGAAGAGAAATAAAACCAAGCTTTGAAAACTTTCATTAGGAGTCACCAGATAGATCTAACAAAAGAAGAGTTCCTGTTAACAGCCACTGCTGGAGACCGGATACAGGGAATAGATGGATCACTGTCTCATCCAGCATAACACTTCCTCTCTTCCTCTGTTCCCCATTGTTACATCAGCATTTTTAAATGCTATTTTTAAAACTAAGATAAACTGTATTTAAATATAGGAAATACATCATTAAGAAACAAATTTCCTCAAGTTTTTGATGTATGTACTATTTCCTGCCCAAGCACACTCTTTTTTAGTAACTGGAATGCATTTAACTCCTTCCAAGCTGAATGCAGTAGATGTGCCCTGTGCTCTAGGAACCTTGAAAACCTGTAATTTAATGTTACTTGATGATGTCATTGGGTCATCTCACATAGAGAAGGGATACAACAAATATGTTTTTTCTCAAGATGTAAGATTTTGGATTTACTTTTGCATACTTCAGATAGAAATAAAATAATTGTGTTTCCAGCTTTAACCTAAAGGTACTTTCACCACCACCATGGGTGATTAGGTCTGTGACTAAGTCTAACAAACACATTCTTTTGGCTCTTTTGTAAGTAATGTCAGAAGGAAAAGATTCAGCATGGACAGGGCTAGATCTTTTTTGCATTCTGACTGTTTTCAGATACTGGTAACTGACTCATAGGTGACATTGACTAATATGCATCCTGATTTAGGATTCAGAGTATTGGTCAAACCACTGTGCCTTTAATACAGATTTTTTTTTTCTTGGTGAAGCTACAATTAAAACCCAACTTCTTTTGTAAGTCAGTGGGAATTAGGTACCCAAATGTTTTCTGTGTCTTTGAAAATATCTGCATAAGTTTATAAATTTGAGCACAACAGTCCCTTCTGGCCTTCTAATCTATGAATCTTTTAACCTTCCTACCATGGGAATTAAACTAATTTTCAGCTCATAGATTGGTTACGCTGAGATCCACTTCATTTACTAACTGATGTGATTTATTTTTCCCTGGTTTATGCTGAAGGAAATGTAAAATGCTCTTATAATTCAGAGTAGCTATTTTGTTTATTTGCTTTGGGGTGTGGACAACCGTTTCTGTACATGTTGTTTAAGACAAACAACATGGTTAAAATCAAACAGTTGAAGATTTTATTATGTGTTATTAATATTATTTCAAAAGTAATGAAAGCATGTAATCAGTTAAATGAGAAAGTAAGCACACTACAGGGCTGGGAAAAAATTTTAAAAAGCTTACTTTGATTTCTCCCTCTCCAGTGATGCATGGATGAGAGGACATTATGGATTCATACACGATTGCACTACCCTAGGAGGACTGTAAAGTGACTTTTTTCTTTATAAGACTCACTCATGAAACACAATGTGAGACAAAGAACAGGTTATTGAAATTTTTTCTATACATCTCTTCTCTTGTCCTTCAAAAGTATCTTGAAAAATATTAGGATTTTTCCTAGGAACTTAGGACCCCCATGAAAAATGGGTGTTACTTCTCTGTGTAATGTAGAAAACTGTTTTCCAGCACTATCAGTTGTACTAATAATACTAACTCCCTAAAACTGTGCATTGCACATAATTTCAGCCTACCACCATTGATACAATATTGCAAGACACTGTAATGAAAAAATGTTGTATTTATATGAAATGTAAGCAGATGCCTATTTGTTTTTAATTCCCCTATCTGCTTCCTTCTAACTTATTTTAGTTTGAAAATGTGTGGATCATGAAAATAATGCATTCCAAGGTGATTGTGAGTGCACTCATTTAACAAGATAACTAGACAAGAAAATCTTTATACGTTACAAGAATATAGTTTCACTAGTGAAAGAATAACCTACTGTGTTTTCAAAATTGGGTTCCCTGTATATAAAATCATCACTAAATCCACAAGCAAGAGTTTCACTGCTTTTACAATTTTATTGTAAACTCTTGTGAATATTGTCAATAGTATGCTTTTATAATATTTTGAGGGCAAATTGGATTGATGCGATATGGATAGCTTTCTTTAAAGCAAAAGCAGTAATCATGAAACTAAAATCTAGACTAGTCTTCATTCTGCTTCACCTATAAAAATCTGGGAACAGTCAGAGCTTTTCAGCAAGAGCCACCTGAGATACCTTACCTAACCTTCAGCAGGTACAGATTTTGAGCGTTACTTCAGCTGCCTTTGCATGTATGCCTCAGGTACTCTGCTTGTCTCAGTTGTACTAACTACCTGTGTGTCAGCAGCTGAAATAAGGTCTCTGCTTCAGGATTTATTTCAGAATGCTCTGGGTGTTAGCTGTGTGTTCATCTCCCATCACAGAAACTGATCAGTACAGTCCATGGAGAGTAAGTCTTTGCAAGCTAAAGCAGACACCTACATTTGACTAGTTCTCCACACTCTGCGTTGAGTAGATCTCCTATTTAGGAAGTATTAGTTCACATATAGAAACATCTATGTACTGAAATTTTGTTTTCTAGAGCTGATTTTTGTCTTACTTTATTTTCTAATTATCAGTGGAGCATGCAATCTTTTGTTTGTTTGTTTGTTTTGTTAGAAACAGGAGACTAGATCAGGGTTATATCTATTTATTTTCCTCCTACCCCTCTGGCCCTTTAAAAAGAGTCAGATAGTGAGAAACCATAGTTCTGAGAAAAGTTGGTTAAGTTCCATCAAACACCATTGGAAGAACACAGTTGTCTGAAGGAAGTTGCCTTGGACATTTCAGAAATCCATTATAAAATTTAAAGTTTTAAAGTAATTGGAAAATGTGTGCTACAACAGTAGGAATAGGAGTTGTAGCTCTATAGCAATGTCACTATATATTTTCTAGGACTCGAACTATCACATCTGCATGATACTTGTCTTTCACACATGCACTCACCTCACCTGGGGGTGGTTTGAGTAGAGCTACCAAGTCATCTGTTATGAAGGCATAAAACTGATTCACTAAGGAAGACTTCTGTAATGGTTGACTTTTCATCTATAGCCAAAGGCTTCTGTACACGTGGTTGAAGCTACCGAGACTAAAATTAAGTTGAATTGTTAATAATATATTCAAAGCAAAAAACACAAACAAACAAACAACCAACCTCAAAACCGAAACCAAAATCCCAACATATTAACAGAGCACTAACTTTAAGGTCAGTTTCTTATTGTGAGAAAACAGAGGATATGAAGTTTCAGAGAAGGTGGGAAAATAGAGTAAGATGATTTAGAGACAGGTAGATACAAACTAAAACATTTTATTGGGTAATTAAAGTTAGGAAAATTTCCACAGAAAGTAAATCAAAATGTAGACCTCCTTCACATCTTCAATTCCATCTATTTTTTTCCAAGCACATTGCTACATAAAAGATGGCTTAGCTGAATGACAAGTTCATGCTTAAGTTACACTAAAAATGCAAATATGTATAAAAAATGAAATAATTTTTCATCTTCCCTACTGCTGACATTTTATTCTCAAGTTAATAAGTCACTGGGTAAAATTTAGTGGTCTAAACATAGGCATTTAGTGCTATTTCAGATATTCTGTGTCTGATACATGCACATGGGTCTCACATGTGGCACAAGACCCACTGGGGTTCAGTGGCCTTCTCCTGAAGTGAGAGATGATTGAGTGCAAATTGAAAGCAAGCCAAATGTGATATCGTTTATCTCTAGCTGGAAAAATGAATTACAACTTCTAAGACAGAGATCATGTGTGGAATCCGGAGCAAAAATTTTTACTGATTTCCATGGAACAAAAATTATACCCCATAGTTATGACAGCTGCAAAACTTCAATTGCAACATTCTGTCAGCAGTCCCCAAAAGTCTGATTAACTGGGATGCTTTCCTCCTCCAAACATTAACAATAGGAGATGTTTCTTTGACTTTCATTGAAGCTGAATAAGGACATACAGATCAGTCTTAGGAGTATCTGCTAACTGCAAAATACATAACTGGGGTTTATTAAGGTACTTGTATACTCCCAAGAGATGAACTGTAAACCCTGCTTGCGTGACTGAAGCAATGGAGTTTACCTACAGGAAAACAGACTGACCACTCCGTGTTTGCCAATATCTGTTCAGATGTCTTGGGAAGTTTTCTGTTTCTGTGATTATGGTGGCAAAACAGTTGCTGACAATCAGTATTTAAGAACTATCTTTTTGATAATTTAAGCACTGATTAAAATCACAATTTGAATTATTTATAAAACTTTCTTAAGAAATGACACAGTTAAGAATGTTTGCCAATGAACACAATTGTTTGTTTGCTTGCTCTAATTATGTAGTTTTGTAGACTGACAGACTGGTGAAAGGAAGTCATACCACCATGTCACAATTTATTTTTGTTTTGCTATGATAGGAATTTGAATGTGATCTTTACTGATACATAGCGACATTTGATTCAATCTGTCCTAGTACAGTTCAGTNTTAAGTGAATTCAAACTACTATAAAGTGTCTTTCATGATAAAGATAGGAAATGTGGCACAGTATCAACAACCCTGAAGCAGATTATTTGCTTCCTTCAAAAGTAAGCACAGAGGCATGACATACTGGGTTGCCAGCCAACTATGGATTTCTATTAAGGAGTTACTGTGCTAATAAAATGACAATCAATTCTGAGAATTAATTTCTACATAGGCATTAGGAAGCCCATAAAATCTAATATTCCTTTAAAAAGAGAGAAGTACCAAAGATGTATATTGCAATAGTTATGATGGCATCAAATAGAAAGGTGAAAAGAGGAAATATATGAACTTTCAGCACAGAATTTTGATGCTGAGAACAAAATTAATCAAGAGACCAAAGGACAAAGAGAGAAGAAATTCTTTAATCTTTAATTGCCTATACACAATGATAGGAGCTTGGGTAATAAACAAGCAGAATTGGAATTGCTTATTTATGAGCATAAACACAACCTGGTTGGTATAACTGAAACCTGAGGATATGATTCACATGACTGGAATGTTAAAATTAGCATTCATGCTTCTTTTAGGAAGGATCATCTAGGCAAAGTGGCAAGGGGAGTAGTATTTTTTCTTTAAAATAAACAGTTCCATCTTTCCTTGAGTTAGGGAAAATTTGGAAAAAGAAAAAAGGGTGGCAATCAGTATTTTTAGGAATAAATCTAGGAAAGAATAACACCTACAAATATAAGCCGATCATCAGACATGCAGACAGAGCAAATTTACAAATACCAGATCACCAAATCACAATGCAAACTTGATGAATTGCTTCTTAACTACCTAGCACAGACCCCCTCTGCTACCAGCTAATTGTCAATATAGATTTTGCCAGTGGAAGAAAGATTGTGATTCCCCAGAACGGAGCACCTTGGAAACTACGGGGTTATGTTTTCACGCAGTTGTAGGTTGCTTCATCACTGTGATATGACAACACTGATCATTGCTGTCTTGGATTTACAGGTTTTGTTGATCTTTGTCAGAAGTTTTGATCCTGCTAAAGTTAGTCACGTGAAATACTGTTGTATACTGATTGTATGATGACTATAATCTCTAGATAATTTAAACTATGGTACAAAGGCAGCGGGTGAACCTGTAGCTGAGTAAAGAAGATAGTAAAGTTCTCATCTGACTTGAATTTTAACTTATTACAACATTTTTTCTGAATGGCATGATGCCTTTTATATAGATTACATTCTTTTTGTATGCCAGACAACTCTGTCAAGTGTAAATTTCATAGTGATGGAGGGGTAATGAGATAAAATGGCAAACTACATGAAAATCAAATTGTTGTACCATGTGTAAAAAGCCTGTAAATTGTTACTGCTCAAAGGTTTTCATGAACTTAAATTGACTGTGTCCTTAAACTATAGAATTTAAATTCCAGAGACTCTTTTCAGGGTAAGTGTGCATGTCTGGGCTCTACTTACATTAACACAAAAATATTTCTTTTAAGTTATAACAGGGTCGTGATAAAATTTTCTGGAATCTAGTCTTTAAAAAGTTGAGATATTTCTCATGATCTATTTTTTTTCTTCTTCTTCTTTTTCTTCTGCAGTTATAAAAGGCCACTGGGTATATTAAATAGTAATGGTAGTGTAATAAAATTAATTATAATTCCCGAAAACTGCTCATTTATATTAGAAATAATATGAACTGCAATAAAGCATAATTAGCAACTAGACATGAAAGTTCTGTCTGGATGATCTGATAACAGCCATAAGGAAATGTGACTCGCAACTGAATACGTGAGAGAGGCAGGAAACTTTCTAAACTTAATAAAGCTAAATTCTACAGTATTCTTAAACTTGTTGTATTGCATAAATATATAAAATCTTGGGGATACAGCCCTCTTTTTTTTTTTTTTTTTTTTTTTTTTTTAGCAGCAAAAGATTTATTGTGGACTCTGAAATACTTATGTGACTCTTTCAAATTTGATAAATACAAATTTTGTTTCCCTACTCAAATTCTTTCATTATGA
This sequence comes from Ramphastos sulfuratus, assembly GCA_013399055.1. Taxonomy (NCBI): domain Eukaryota; kingdom Metazoa; phylum Chordata; class Aves; order Piciformes; family Ramphastidae; genus Ramphastos; species Ramphastos sulfuratus. The sequence continues at coordinate 24,685 of WBNM01039323.1, read as the reverse complement.
TTAACTGAGGTTCTTTCATAGGTGTGATATCATGTTGCAGAGTTCAGGAAATCTGGTGCAGCAGGCAATGAATACATTGTTCTGGATTTCAAGAGACCTGTGCTGCATGGGTGCAAAGAAAGTTAAATAATTTATATGAGGATTTTTCCTATTACCCATACTACTTGGGATAAAAATCACATTCGGTTGCTTAAAAATAAACTGCAGGTGGCCTTTAACTCACATTTTTGTTTCATTCATAAGAAAACTGGCTGGTTTTCTAATTTCTAATGTAAATTACTAAAAGACACACAGTAATACCTACAAAAGTTTGATCACTGCTCCTAGGACAGACATAATACAACATTTGTCACATAAAATGAATGTAAGGTTCCTAATTACAGCTGCATATCAAAAGGACAGACTGGTGACTTGTTCTCCTTGGAATAATGTCACAAGTATTTGTTGTGTGCTCTACATCTGTTACATGACAGGTTGTTAATGATGTGTGTTCATTAAAGGTAAAGTGCCTCCAGTGTGTTATAGTCCTTAAGTCTGTGCCTGAAATCTGTACTTGAGTATCCATGATACATTTTCCCAGATTAGGTCCTCTGAGAGGTCCAAACAATGAACAGTAGCTGTATTGTTCTCAATTTTTCTTTCAATGGTCACTGTTGCTCATTTCTCTTAAGTCACATAATAAAATTCACTTTAGAGTTATTTAAGACAATACAACCACCAATATTGATATACATTATTAAGCACTATCAAAACCAGTCTTACGTATTTCTATTATCTGCTTTGCTTTAACAGTCCTTAGGCATATTCATAATGTAAAAATATATTATTTATTTATTTTATATTACTGTACTTTTAGTGTCTACAGATGAAACTGCGTTATCCAGGGGAATTAGTTGTGTGCAAAACATGAACAATCTAGCATTCTCCTTCAACTTTTCTCTTCATCTTTTCCAAATGAATTTCATCTTCATCCATTTTATTGCCTGTTCTTTATATGAATCAAGAAAGTGTTCTGCAATTTTATTCTTCTTCCTTTTCATCTTCATCTTGATCTTTCTTTCCATCTATGCTTTCTCTCTTGGCTGTGCTCACCAGCGCTTTCCTGAAATGTTACTGGTTTTGGTCTCTGAGGTTTCCAGTACTACCACAATGAAACTACCCTGTTACTTTGGAATTACTGTTTCTTAGAATTAAACTTCTGTTTAAACTGTTGAATGTTGAAATCCAAGAATCTATTGGAAGTCCAGGTTTAACTTGAACTACAAAGGATGTACTTTTCTAGATGATAAAAGATTTTGGACAAAATTGCTCAAAACATGGAGGTATAAAGTTAGTTGTGATACAACAGGATTTTAATAAAGCACTGGAAATTAAAATTTTATTAAAGATTACATAACCAATTCAGCTTGATAGAAATAATTTGTTGTAGGCTGAGAACTGAGGAATTATACATGAAAGATAATAAGGATACATGGTAATGTATCTAAATGCAAGTTTAAATATTGCCATACTTTCAGTCACATTTGCAAGTGAGGATGTTGGAAAAAAAGAGAAGGGAAGTTTATAAGGAAGTACATTTATAAGTTCCTCCTTTATAAGGGAAATTTAAAAGGACTAAGTGGGTTTGTGTAAATAAGCAAGTCCAAATACTACAGGAAAAAACAGTACCACAGTTTTGTCACTGGTGTTAACAGAATCAAGATCTGACACCAAGGAGATGAACAATTTTTTACAGTCTTGTAAGGCATGTAGTATGGCTGAGTGGCCCAATGTTGGTAGCTGAGACTGCAGGTGCAGCTTCTGTAAGGAGAGGCTGGGGCTGCCCCGTGCTGAGCATAATGGGTCCCAGTCAGTTTCAACCAGACCCACCACAGGCCTGGACTGAGCCCAGAAGCCAAGAGCTTATCAGGGAAAACATTTAAGAAGTCATAAAATGCTGCAGAGTCAGTGAGGAGTGAGAAACAGCCTTGTGGACTGTCCCCGAGGTGAAAGAAGGTGGAGAGGGAGGAGTTGCTCCATGTACCAAAGCAGATACTTCCCTGAAATTCTGTGAAGAACACCAGTGAAGCTAGTTCATAGGATCACATGATCACAGGATGTCAGGGGTTGGAAGGGACCCAAAGAGATCACCGAGTCCAACCTCCCTGCCAGAGCAGGACCATAATCTAGCTCAGGTCACAGAGGAGCACATCCAGACAGTCCTTGAAAGTCTCCAGAGAAGGAGACTCCACAGCCTCCCTGGGGAGCCTGTTCCAGTGGTCTGCAACCCTGACAGCTGTCCTTCTGCAGCCTATGGAGGGTTATGGTGGAGCAGATATCCACGTGGCAGACTGTTCAGAACTCCACGATCAAGCAGGTGGATGTGTGAGGAGGAAGAAGGAGCAGATAGGACCTGTTATATGTTGACCATGATTTCCTACTCCCCATCTCCCTGTGCTGTATACAAAGAGAGGAGTCATTGGACTAGAGAATGGAGAGAATTTGAGCCATGGGAGAAAGGGAGAAAGGGGGAAAAATATTTTAGCATTTATCTTTGTTTTATACCATCAAAATTTATTTGAATGGGCAATGAATTAATCTTTCATGAGTCACGTTTGGTTTGCCTGTGACAGTAATAGGTGAGTTATCTCCCTGTCTTTGTCTAGACAAATGAACTTTTACATCTTACTTTCTGCTCTGCCTTGTTGAGGAAGGTTAATGAGAGAGGGTCTGGGTAGGCATCTGATGGCTGGCCAAGCCTGACCCTTTACCACAGTTAAACTAAAATAAAATGTGGGTTAAATACAAATGAATGGTTTGTATCTAGCTGTGGGTAGCTGTGATAGACCCATTGCTTGACACAATAATTTAATCAAATGCATTCTAGGGAACAAAGTTGGATCAAATGATAGCAAGACTGTTTAGACAATTGCCTGCATAGCCAGCGTGATATTGCGCCAAGACTGCACATCTCATTGCATCCTGCCTGCCCTCTGCAAGGCTTCTGCTGAATCGGGAATCAAGAAGAACCAGGTCAGAAACTGTGCCAGACTCCCAGCTTCCTGAGAAAAGAGCCTGGGAAAACTCCAAAGCCTCTAGAGGCTTTGAGACCACCAACAGCAACTCCTCCACATGCTTTGGGTACTGTCTGATACTACTTTGTGAGTAAATACTTAAAGTCTCTTGTAATTCACTATTGCCTTCTGCCATAAGCAGAAAGGAGCTTCCTGCATCCATCTAGTGGCTAAGCAGGATTAATTAACTGCAAGCAGTACATTGACTGCAAGGACCTTCTCTTCCAGTATAATGTTTGCATTTGCTAGTTGCCTCTTATAGTGTTCCAGTTTTGCCTGTTCCCTGTGTGTATAATTTTCCAACCCTGTGTTTTGAACCTTGTAAATAAATTTTCTGGTGAGATTTAATGTTAGTAAACAATTTTCATAGTTATTAACAATCTTTGCCTGGATATCAAAATTAATATCCATTATTAATTTTGCATCGTTGGTAACACACCTTGTAAGACATTAATTTCAAACACCAGGCCTTGTTTTGTGCAGGTTATTGAGGTGTAGTTGTTACTGCTGCAGAAAATGAAATAAACAGAATTGGAAATTATTTATAAGCAGAACTTCATGTTTGTTTGGGATTCGTTTTCTATTTATTGAACCTACCCTGTAAATCCCACCTTGATAAAGCCAAAATTTCTCTTAAAATCACTTTCGTTAAGGAAAAATGAAAGTTGCAAAATAATTATTTGCAAAACTTATTTAAAAGTATTTTTCCCCTCAAAATTTGAAGTATATTTACATGTGTACATATACAATATCACTATTAAAATACACCTTACTATATTAATAATACTTTATTCATTGTTTATCACTACTGACTGTAGTCCAAACAGTAACGGTAATTAGTATTTCCAGTTATAAAGTTTTATACATCTAAGTAAGTTAAGACAACAGCTACAGAGAGCAACATTTGAGATTACTCTTTAGATTAGCTTGTGTTTGAGTTCTGGTGGAACAGTTTGACCTTTGAGGTGTAAACATAAGGACCACCCATCATCCCTGGTGGCTAATCTCCCCAGGTTCAACACGATCAATAGGAAGAGAGAGATTCCTCCTGAGAGCAAAGCAGAATCTAAAATTAGATTCAGGATTCTTCTTCTGAGGATTATAGAATCCTACTGAATTACCTGTAGAGATGCTTCTGTCTCTCCATCAACTGGAGCAGGAGACTTGGAAGATTAGCCTCCCTGAGACAAGATTGTTTTCGTGAAGCACTACTCTTCACTGATTTGTTCAAGGTATCTCAAAATCAGCTGCCACACTTCTGTTCATTTCCAGAAACTCTGGGTACAGACATTTTCCGTCATGAAATCAATGCTCAAAAATTGAGCTGTTTCCATTAATTCTAAGTCACATTTATCCTAATATTTTTTAAAAAACAAACAAAAGAATACAGAATATGTAATATGCTATTGGGCACAGTAATACATTGTGCATCTCTTGACACAGAGCAGAGTAATGTTCACATGATAAAGTCATTAAAAGTGAACAGAAATAAAGCTTTGGTTTTAGATAAAATGCATCTTTCTCTAAATGAATTTTCCAGACTCATTCACAAATTTCTATTTCACAAGAAATACCAAATACTTGTTTTAATTTCTGAGAATGAGATGTCGAAACTAGGATTTTGAAAATTTAGACTGTCAGCTTTCACCTCAGCAGGAAATACAGTGAATGGTGAGCAGACAAATTAAGGCAGTAAGTGAAGATCAGCCAGACTGGGCTGAGCTGGGACAGTCAAGGTGGTCACTGGAACTGGAGAGATAGTATGTCACCTCACTGCAGGATGGGTGCATGTGTGAGGCAATTAGCAGGTGTGTTTACAAGCCATGGATCTCAATCTTCATGAAAGGAAAGGATAACAAAAGTAAGGAGTGGAAATTTGTACCTGAAAAGAGTATTAGAAGGATGATACAGAATACACTGAGCATAAAAATGTGCAGCTTCTTAGACACTTCAATTTTCTTCCATGAGCGCAGTCTCTGTTTATAATGATTGCACAAACTTGTTCACACAGTTACACACATGTCTGAATGTTTTGCTGGATTGCTAAAAAGTGCACTGAGCTGTGCAGACTGGAACTCTTGAGTTCATATTGTTGTGGTCTGCTAAGCACAGAGGGCTATTTTCATGATCTAATGAACAGGACTGTCTAGGAAATCTTGACATTTTGTAAAATATCATAAAGAGTAATTGAATGCAAAGGAAGCTCATAGCATGTATTTTAAAAGAGACATTATAAAACAGGTCTTGTTTTAAACGTAGCTAAAATCCTGTAAGAACGCTGCTTATAAACAATATAATACAGTAATTCTGCTTAATTGTTATTAGTAAGCAATTTGTAAAGTGAAAATGAGAAAGCATTTTAGGTTACTTTAAATGTGGACCTCATGTTACTGGTAACCCACACATATACCATGTTTCCTAACAGTGTACTTAGAGCTTATGGTCAGTGCTTTTCTTGTGGTCCTGAAGTTAATTTTGTTCAGCTGAGCTCAGTGTGTCCAGATATAGCCATTAGGAAGGAAGAAAGAGTTAATGTCAAATTACTCATATCTACTATCTCCTTCTTGAAACCTGATTCTGAAAAACCCTTTTCAACACAACTGAATTCCTCTTTAGAAAGCACAGGGAAAAAAAAAAAAAAAAAAAAAAAGAAAATAAAGAAAAAAATCTGTGAGGCAAAGAAAATCTTTTTCTTTGCTGAAGCCAAATAATACTCGCTTGTGAATAACTATTATTTCATATGAATTTTTGTCAGGAAGTAAAATAGGAAAGTAGTATCATTATAAGAAAAACCTGTGATAAATAATTGAATCTCACTGAGATATTCATTTTAATAACATTTGTTCTGACTGCCCATGAAAAGCGTAATGACTTCGAATGAGCAAAGTCCTTTAAAACTTTCTTCAAGTCATACTGCGTATGTCATGGCATATAATTCAAACAGAATAAGTCTGGAATATTCTTTGATATTTAAAACTTATAGTTAATTGTAACAGAAGTCTTCTTGAAGTCAAAATTAGCTCAAAGATGGTTTAGAGAACAAAGATTATAGCATCTGTGCTTATTCAAATTTAGTCACAAAGCCAAACATTCCCTGCACATTTTAAAAAATAGTACCAAACCAGGAGCAAACAACATCCATTTAATCATAGTAGGAAGTAGAGTAGTTAGTACAAAAATATGTGCTAAAATCTCAACTCAACTTAGTACCTCACACAGCTAGAAGGGAGCACTGCTTTCATTTTATCTAAGGAAAATTATAATTACACAGTTTCTGGGACTAAAGGTGGCATTCACATAATCAGTGCAGTATGTATGCAGAACTGCTCACTTCTCCAGTTTGTATTCATTATAAACAAATGAAATAATACAAACTTATTTAAGAAACATGATAGTGTCATCAGGCATTATCACTTACCGCATTCATTTTATTAAGACATGGTTATAAAAGAGTAATATATTAGAAATATGCCTTTAACCTTGCTAGAAAGCCTGAAGAAACAATGCTAGGTTCTAAATATATAAAGCTATGAAGGCATAAACTGTTTAAGTTATCATTGCTATTAAGAGGACAAATTGTGTCAGATCATTTACCAGTGTCTAATTAATTAACTAATATGAATATTTATCATTGAAAGAAGTGTTTCTGGGGAAAGCCATTGTTTAGCGTTACACTGGTTTATAGGTATGTATTGGATTAATTGCAGATACTCAGACTTGACAAGTCATGAAGAAAAGATATTTAAAGAAGTAGTCATTTGAACATTTGTTACAGTGATGAAACAATACTGATAAAACAAGTTTGATGTTTCAGTATCTACTGAACGTGTTTGTACTCTGGTAAACAAGGCGCATATCAGCCTCATTTTCTCTGCTCTACTATAGTGGTTTAATTAATTATTTCCTGTTGATTCTCTTCAAGAAGATTATTACATTTCTCTGTCAATTGTTATTTTCTGAAAATACAATTAGACCTAAACCTTTCTGAGAGCGTTTTATCAAATTTGATAGCTTAAATGAGACATTGTCCTTTGCAAATTCATATGTTTTCATTAGATTAAAAGGCCTCCCATTAGAACTTTTCATTTAAATTTATATGAGGTTTCGGGTGTGTAATTCCATGCTTCACAATATTCGATTTCTTTTGCAACATTATCTGAACACTGTTGCTTTTTTATTACATTTAGTGTTACGTTTCCATCCTTTGGTGCTCTTATGCTGAAGATGGTAATTAAAACTGCATAACTTTTGTTGATTTTTTTTTTCACAAAGATCATTTTATGGGTGCCAGAAAAATAATCACTAATAGCTTCACTAAATCTTTAAATGCTGTTCTAATGAGATAAATTTCCTTACTGAATTAGATGCTTGTTAAGCATGATGAAATTTTTTTTTCTTTAACTTCTACAAATTAGAATAATAATGTACAAAATAATATTATTAACTCTAATGGAAATAACAGTAGCAGCTGTAATTTTTATTTTTTTTTCCTTTTGATCAAAGACAAGAAAATATTGAGATCTGAATTTGAATCTGAATGTATTAGCAAAATAAGTACTATGTGGTGATCATAATTCCAGTCTTTGTTGAGGTTGGTTGAGTGGGAGACACATAGTAAGGGCTTGCTACCCAAAGAAATCCACCTTCTGGCTAAGCAATGTCAATATTGAAACACCATCTATGTCTCTATTACACTGACATTAAACACTTTCATTGTACACCTAAATGGATTTTATTTCAAGCTTATCCTTGTAGTAGAAATGTTATGGTAGTTCCACTTGCTCATTCTTTAAACCTGAAGTGAGGTGGTTGGCCATGTTCACCTTGCCATGCTCTTGGGAGAGGTTAGGACTCTATGCAACAGATTGTTGAGCTCTGCCAAGTGCTAAAATACAATTCAGTAATACACTGAAATACGGCCTTGTGCTTTGAGGGCAGAACTGTCAATCAGAAGTAAAAAAAAGAAAGAAAGAAAGAAAAAGGCAAATTCTTTAGAAATCATCTTTATTTACATCTGAAAAGGATAAAGATGTTTACAATAGCTAAACATAGAGCCATTTCAAAACAATAAACTGCACCCTTCCCATAGCTTCAAATCCACAAGCATTTTTCTTCCTGCAATGACAAGACAAGAGATAATCTTAAAAAAATAGGTAAGCAGTGGTCAGCTGCTTGAACAGGCTACTTGCTTTGTGAAGATGAAAACAGATTGGGGACCTAACCCTTGAGAGTTGAACGTGGTCAGACATCATATTCCAGAACACAGGAAGGCAATGATTTCCCACTGGAAATACCTTTGATATCAGATTGTCAGCTATGAACTTTCTAGAATTAAGTACTTATGGTCAGCTCTTTCTCCTGGGAGGCAAGCAAAGATTTCCCTGACACCTATGAATGTCCAATACAGCAGTCACTGGGACAGGACTCAGCCTTAACTTCAACTCCCAGTAGCGTAGGTTAGAGCAGAAACATAAATCCCTGAAACAGCCCAGGGAAAGAAAGAAAAGCTGTAAAACAATAGTCTGTAATAATTTAATTATTTCCTCCTCAAACTATTATACTTTTTAAAATAAATGATTGACTATACGAAAAAGCCACCCATAGCCAAAGAAAACCACCAACTGTAAGCCCCACAAGCCACAAGGTAGTCTGGATCCCAGGTAAGATTTTGAACCACCAAGTTAAAAATCAGTAATATTCTTTTTTTTTTTTTTTTTCTCCCAAGTGATACATTGGATTTTTATAGACTGTCAAATTGCTTCCAGAGGGAGCTGATGAGAAGTCTTCCTGAGTGTATGTGAGACCCAGGGCACTGAGCTACTCAGCAAGATCAGTGTTTGATCAAATACATATGACAATTGATAGGTACCTACATAGGTGTCTGTGTGACTGCATGTCAGACATGTAGGTACTATGGGATTTGAGACACTTTCAACCCAAGATAGTATCTGAGGGTAAAATAGAGTCTCAGCAACTTCTAGGTGCTCTGTTTAGACACATTTAGTCACAATCAGACACTTGAATGTCTGTATGAATGTATCTCAGAGGGTTGGAATTTTAAAAAATGCCTAAGTGGAATAGAAACAGACTTACAAGACTTCAAATGGTACATGTGTTCTGAAGTAACTTTTTGAAAATCTTACCTAATCAAATAGCTAAACTGTCTGGAAGGGAAAGGCAAACCCAGTTACTGCTAAGTGCTTGTGTATTTGGGAAGCACACTTAATTCATACATGGACTACTGCTTTGTGCGCCAGAAACAGTTTTCAAGTAAACATAAGGCATTCATCCCCCTTCAGGAATCACTGAATGTAGCTAATATGCTCACTGATGTTAAGATGATTGTTCTAGTCTGATATCTTTTCCATATAGATAATGACAGTAAAAAAAAAGAAGCATGAATTCTCAGGAAAGTCTGAGAGTATTTTTTGCATATGTGGCACTTAGTCTATGTCTCTTCAAAACCTTGAGGTTTGTACCATCATTTGCTTCTCTACAAACTATGCCCAAATACTAGAACCAGTTGTCATAGTTTGAGGCCATGAGCTACCTAGGACTGGAGGACAGAAGTGACTCACTCCTTTTAAAGAGTAAGAATGAAGATACTGCACACTGATGGGAAGTTTGTAGAGAGATTCTATTTGCTAGTGCATATATGCAAAAGGCAATCAGGTAGAATGAGGGCATCCACAAGCCAAGTCTCTAGGACTAAATCCATCTATAATCCTCCACCCTCTCCATGCCTAGCAGGCCTGAGAGTAGGCCACATCTGCACCCCCACCCCCCCACCCCCCCTCCATTTTACGCCTACAAGGCCTCAGCAGGCAGCATGAGACAGCTCCAAATTCCCTGCCAGCTAGCAGCCATCTCTGCCACACAAACCATGAGATAAGCAGGGATGGGCGCTGTTCCCTGAGAGAAATGTGAAGGGGGGAGAAGTGAAGGGAGAAAGAGTGGTATTGGCTTATAAGCTGTGATACCAGAAAATGGAATAGAATAACAATATTACAACATCCTGGGATGACCAGGTCCATCCCTTGGGATTGGTCTTGGTCTCTGTAGTTTTTTTAAGGGAACCTGGGACCCCCGACCGGTATTAGAGGTGAGGTGTATTGAGGACTGGTAGCTGACCAGTGAAATAGAGGACCTGAAATTACAAAATATGTCTGATAATGGCTAACACAGTTGCTATAGTCTTCTACAATAAAATTACTGCTAAAACTCAGTTTAACTTCAATTACAGATGAAATTTTCTGAGTTTGTCATCTCTACTCGAAGTGAAATGTTTATAACAATACAGTTTCCTCTTCAAACCAACAGAAGGAAATTCTTATCTCAAAGGTCTTCTATTTCTTTTGTGAACGTATTACTGCAGGATCCTCTTCAGAGCATTTATTTTTTTCCTTAAACAAATTTTTGTTGTTCTTGCAGAGCAGAATCAGTTGCCAGGAAACAAACCCTTTTATTTTCCTGATTATGAGCAGCAGCACAGAAATGGAGCTCTCCTGTATCTTCTTGGCCACTGCCGCATGACTGGAGGCAAGAAGGGAAAGGACATGACAGAACTGTGTCTGGACTAGCTAGGACCAATGTCTTCTATGCAAGCATGGTGTCTTGGATAAATGTTTGTGCTCTCTTGTGCGCATGTAGCAAGTTGTATTGGTCTGTCTGAAACGTGTGTACAAAGCGGTTTATTATTTTGCCTTTATAAGCTTTTACCTACCTATCCTTCCTAAGGAAATGCATATAAATTACTATCTGTTATTAATCAAAAGGTATTTCCTATTTAAATTGTAGCATATCAGATTACCCTTGGTGATCTATTACTTCCAGTTAACTGAACTGATTCACACCTATCTGTTATAATAGGCCTTATAGAATCATGTCACTGGTGAGCTTTGCAGGTTAAAGGTTAAATCAACTGAATTTTTCCTTAACAGAAAAATTCCTTGTATTCTCTGTTTTCTTCATTTCCCTTTCTCATTCTTTTTAGCATCCCTCTAGCATTTCTGGATTTTTTTTTTTTACTCATGTTTATTCTCTTTTGGGCAATATTTTGTCTTCAGCGTTATTTTGTGGACTCCATGTCTCTTATCTCCCATTCATTGCATTTCAGTTCATGAGGCAGACCTGGTATTTCAGTGTTCAACTCATCAAAATATTTTGTTCCTTTCTACATGTAANAGCGAGCTTGTGCTACCTGCTCATCCTTTATATAGTTCAGCCTGAGACTGATGGGCCTTTGGACACAGACTAGCCAATCAGCATGGCAGTTTGCTAATTTGTCCATATTAGGTGAAGCTGGGGCTTTTGTGGCCACCACCCCCAGCTCAGAAGGAGGGGAGGCAGGGGAGCATGCCTGGGCAAGCCAGGACATGTACAAGCTCACCTTGGCCTTTTCAGGCCTACCACGACACTGCACCTGCCTTGTCTTTTGGACCCTGCAGGACTAGCAGGTAAGAGGCAGCCCTGCACAGAGTGCCTGTAAAATGCTAAGAAATCAAAGGAATTTCGGTGTTTGAAACTGTGGAAAGTCAGATGACCTTTTCCCTAGAATAGAATTTTTGGGGGGATTGTATATTTATTGAAATCCGGTATCCAAGACAACAGCTGCAGTATTTTGAGTTCTGAATGATATTCCTTAAAATAGGAAATATCACATATTACGATAAACTTTGGAAATTTTATGCCACATACAAGAAGTGATTTCCCATGATCATATTCTTTGAAACTTTGTGGTGCCAACAGGGGCTAAAAGAAGAAAGGTTCTGGAGGCAAATGGATATGCATATTCTTGAGAATGAATAGACGGGGAAACTTTTTTGGGAACTGTTCCATGTATTGTCTAAACTACAGTAGCAGAAATCAAGAGAAGTTTTGCAACATCTGTGTGGTATTCTGCTCCTGGGCAAGCAAATTAGGCAGTCTTGCTCAGATGTTCAGATGATTGGAAGCCTACTATGGTAGCAATGGGAGAACAGCACTCTTAAAATCTAGAAATTGCCTGGGAAATGCTGTTTCAGAAGCCAGTAAGGTTTATGAAAGACAGAAGGTAGGGTATGGCGTGACAAGTGTTTACCTTGCTTGTCAAATAACCACAGTGGGATTGAGATAGATTTAGAACTGGGATTGAAGTAGAGTTAGGCATTTAAGCTCTGAAAATCTCTCTTGTCCCCACAAGCAAGCAAAATATGAAGTCACCTACTGATCTAAGCCATTGGTTGGCTTGTGCATAAGGGCAAACCTCCCGTGCCATACACAATCCCAGAGATTTTAACTTGATTTTAATAAGTTTTCTGTATCCAGATAGTTATCTACCAGCAGCGAAATGGCTGTAGAATTAGGAGTCTGCCCAGCAGGAGTACTACTGGGACTAACTCTTGTACTGTCCAGGTGATTCAGGAACATGGACACTACTGAGCTTCTAAGTCTCCTTGACACTTCTGAAAATTCCTGCATTGCAAATGCATTTTCTGGAACTCGGTGTACTGATTTAGGTAGCTCTTCTGAAGTGCTAAAGCCTGTTTTCCAGTTTGCTTTTGCCCTGATTGCAACACACCCCACTGTGGGCAGAATATAAAAGCAATCTGCTAGGGTTTGTGATAGAAGCACTCATACACACTCATTTTGTGTGCTCATCTTTTGATCTCTTCTTTAAAACTCTGCACGACTCATGAGAATGTGTTTATAGCTGAATAGCCCTGAAATGTTTTGTCACTGATGTAGATTGACCTCCATAAATAGCATGTCCTCTATAGCAAGATCCATTTTCTCCACTCTCTACTTCTCCTTTGAGATGATTTTTACTGTTGTTCCCAGCTCTGGGGATTTTTGTTGAGAGCCTGTTTGCAGAACACATACCACACATACCTTTCAAGGCTCTCTGACTCTTATTACTGATATTACTTTTAAAAATGATTTAGTGAAGGCTACAGATGTGCTAAATGGTTTGGCAAAAAAGCATGGAATGCCTCTGAAGAGGGGCACCCACCTGCTGACTCGTGAGTCACTGCTTCTTTGGTTTTACAATACTGAATGTAAAATAAATAGCAGATGATGAGAAATGTTGTACACTGCAATAAAACACAGAGAAGGCACAGTTCATGACGGAAAAGTAAATCACTGCTGTACATTTTCTTACAAAATATTCCCTCTACTATTCTGTTTCTCAAAACAGTTCAAGTGAAAATGCAAAAATCTCCTTTTGCAAAGCATTTTAGTTTCAAATCACTCTTGCAGTCCTCCAGTCTGTCTATTCTCTCCCTTAGGAAGTAGCACCTTTTTAAAATACTGAGTTATGAATGGTAAGTGCCTGACCTGAAGTATTTGTCAGCTATTAAGTTTCTTTAAAAACATGAGAGAAAGGCAGAGGGAGATTAAATATCAGCATCATAAGCTAGTATTTAGAAAGGAACTAGCTAAACAAAACACATTTGACACAGACACAGTTCAGTGGCACAAACTGCACTAATGTGATGAGGTAAAGAAAGAAAAATAAGGGAGTGTTGTTTCATCCTCCTCTGGATTGTGGTTGTGCTCAAGAGTGGGTATCTTAATGTTTCCATTATGTCCCCCTATTTTTAGAAGTTAATAGCTCGGCTATAACAATTTGCTTCAGGCTGAAGCTTGGCGTACAAGGTCTCAGTCAGGGAGCACATTTAGTGAAATAGAAGATTACCCATTTTAGAGCCATAGCTGGGTTTTTTTTTCTGTCATACAATCTAAAAATATTCTCCATTTCAGAAATTATGTTTGGCATCTGATCTATCTATAACGTAATCTGATATATTTTCTCACTGTCTTTGACCAACAAAAAGCCCCTTCAAAGACTAAAAGTTGGGTGGGAGGGGGGGAGAGTTGTTTGGTTTTGTATATCCATATGAGATTGATCACCACCGTATTCATGGTTTTCAGGGTTTAAAATAATCTGTTGCTATTTGAAATTCAAGTGGATATAAGTGGAGTAGATCCATTTACTCCATGGTTTTTTACTTTGGTGTAAGACATTGCAGGAGAAAAGATACAGGACTAGATGAACTGTGAATCCAATCTAATATTGCAGTTCTCATTTTTATCTGTTTCCCAGACCTTGATTGCAATACCTACTTGAAGAAATACTTGCAAGAAACACAAGATGTTTTCTCTGAACAGAACATGGCATTTAAAGAGTGTGATACCTTTTAGTCTTTTGTAAATTTATGTTTTATATATCTATATATGTTTTATATATATATATATATATATATATACAACAAATCATGAAAGTGGGAGAAGAGACAAACACTGCGAGTCTTTTAGAGAAACTAAAACAGTGTTGCAAAAGTGTAGTTATAGAAGCAGCATAAACATATTTTAATGGTCTAAAATGCTGCAAATAGCAGGTGTTTTGCACATATTTAGAAGTTATTTCTGATTTTTGGAGTTATATATTGTTTTGTTCTATTGCAGCTAAGTGAAAATTAACTCCCCAAGTTGCATTACTGTTTTGCTGTATGATACTTCTGGGATATAACTGGACTGAAAACCTTTAATAAAACTGCATTTATTCCTTATTTCACACATCACAATTTGGTGTACCTGCAGTACGTTGACATTTATCTTTTTTTTTAAAGGACAGACAAATGAGTAGAATGCATGAAATTTACATGGAAAGAGTGAAAGACAAAAGATGCCCTGTCTTTCAGTCTTGCAGTGATATTTGTGCAGCCCAGTATTCTGGATATCGACCTGCTCTTAGGTGGGGCTATGTCTCTGTTGAGCAGTCCATGCATTTGATACAGCAACATGATAGTGTTCCTTTTCATTGCAGCATCTACACCAGTGTTTGATAATCTCTCTAAGATAGTACCAAACAGTTGTGGCAGACATGGGAAAATAATCTTTCTTTCTTTCCTTGAAATAGAGTGTATTGTATTATTACGGTCTTCTGTATCAACTTATTCCTTTTTTGTGGAAGACTTTGTTTCAGTATCTATCTCTTTTCCCATTGTTTTCAATTTTAGCATGTGAGTGACTAAGCAATAGGAGGAAGCCACCTTCATATGAAGCTGAGTCATCTGCGGGGCACATTTTCTGTGGCAGGTATAGCAGTACAATTCAGTGTGTTTAGAAGTTAGCCAGTTTGTGGCAATATTCAGCTGGGTAACTTCTTTTGTATTCTCTCTCCCTATCCCAGCAGGGTATTTTGGCTGATCTTATTCCACTTGCAGTCTTCTCAGTCTTGTCTCAAATAGGGAGAGCCTATTGCTCATCTCTTTCATGCAGATCCACTGGGTTACTGACATGTAAACATGTTACAAATGAAGTATGTTGTACAGGCACTTTAGATGTTCCTGACAGCCCTCATGGAAGCTATAATCATTGGTCCTTTGTTCAATGGGGACTGTGAAGTGTCTATGCTTTTCTCATACATTATCATCTCTAGAATAGGTACAATATTATTAGGAATTACTTCAAACAAGTATATTCAGGTTCATCAGGCAATGGCAAACCTGTGTATGAGCTACAGACATCTGACAGTTTTTGAGGAATGGAAGGGAAAAAACCCTGAGATTGGAAGGGAACCTTTATTGAACAGCTTCTAACAGAAGTTTTTTTTTTCCTTTCAGACAATGCACGCAACTAATCAGTAAGTTTGGCTGAATTTTCAGTTTTCACCCTTCTGTATAAATGTAGAGCTAAACTCGATAAAAAACTTGACATTTATTTTTAATTCTGTCGCTCCAAACTTTGTGAATGCCCCTGTTATGCCAAATATACTTGATGAAGAATGATATACCTTAGGTATTCCTTCTTTCTTCCCTCCCTCCCTCCTCTCCCTCCCTCCCTCAGTTCCTCCCTCCCTCTATTTCATCTTTCCTTTCTTCCATCACTCATTTCTCTTTCCTTTTTCTTCACTAAACCTCAACATTTATCCTTTGAACTTGTAAGTTATTACATATCATACACAGTTTAAAGTAACCTTCACTTTAAATTCCATGGCTTTTGTTAGCTAAGTCACTATTTCAACAGCATTATTACAGTTTTCTTTGTGTGAATTTTGTCAGTCAGACACTTAGCACAGGTAAGTATATTGCAGTTCTATTTGCAGCTTAGTGGTGAATGTCACCTATTAGTCCCTTACAAAATCCTCACAACTGATCAGAAATTCCACTGCATGGAGAAATTGCCTATTGTTAAGCAAAGCTTTACTTAATGCTATACTTTGTTTTCAATCCAATTTAGGAACAAATACCAAAAAAAAAAAAAAAAAAAAAAAAAGGAAGATGTAAATTTTACAATGCCTGGCAATGTATCCGATTCTGAGCTGAACAAAGAAGCTTATATGCTCAAAATCTTGTAGGAATAAAGCATGTAAGATAAATAAAAAGCTTCCAGTGCTTAATTCTAATCATCTCCACAACAACTGGAGCTGCTGATAAGACACCTACTCAGAGTAATGATGCATAATGTGAAGAAGCAATAACCCAGACTGCATAAGTATGAAGGAATGTCATTCTTTTAAAGAAAAGTGTGGTAAATGTGAAGCTCTGTTGATGTTCTGAGCCATTTTCAAAGGTATATTTGTGAACACGGCAAATTGCCAAGGTTCAGTTTTTTTTCAAAATGTGATAGGGAAACAAGAAATGTAACTAATATAAGGGTATCACACATTTGTCCATGTACTATCATGTAAATATTTATGTACTGTCAGTTCATTATTAGTGGAGGTTCTAATAGGAATATAAATATTATAAAGAGTGTTTACGACAGATAAATCATAGGGGTGTTGAAGTAATTTGCAACAGTAAGGCTCATTTTGGATAATTACATAGCCCCAGAAGATTGTATTCACGTATTTACAAAAGAAGGGGATGTTCAGAAGAAAACTATTTCAGGGTACTGACATTCTGAGGAGGCTACAGGCTGATCCTGTCTGGGACTGACTTTGGAACACATGCAAATAAGGATTCTGTGAATAGAAGGGAGGGAAAAATCAGGTTCGTTTCAACTGCAAGACTAACCTTATTCAGTCAGATTTCATGCAGATGAATTACTGTAACTATAGGAATAATGTAAGAAAAGATTAGTTAAGATTATGTTGGCAATAAAGATACTAATGTTTTATTACACACAGAGTTCTATTTTGCATTTTATGTGGGGGCAAATTAGAATGCAATATTGTTTATCTTTGTTTTATGAAGGTTATGTTCATATTCATATTAAAGTTTATTATTGCTTTTGTTTTCACTCCTCTCCCTGTTCCCATCCCCCTTTTATCTTAACAAACTAAATACTTGACTCAGTGCATATTCTTCTGTGTAGTGGAAATAAGAGTTTAATTTCACATCTAAACAAAGCAACCATTATCTGCTCCATCCCAAAAAAGACTAAGCAGCAGAGCAATATACTGTGGAAGGTCATATTATAATAAGTTTTAAATGTAGTTCTCTAAGCTAGTGCTTAGCAGCAAATAAATGTGTTTCAGCTCTTTCCATGAATGTTTTACTGATAAGATTAATTTAAGGTGAAACATACGTTCTTCCCTACTATGACAAGGTAGTAAATATCTATCTTGTAGATGATTACTCAAGTAAAGTTGGATAAATGGGAACAAAATTATTTTTTGAATCGCAATAAAAGTCCTTAAAATTAGAGTGAAAGCTATCTCAAACTTTTTTTCTTCATGGTAGTAAAAGCTGTCAAAGTCTTTGTTCATAGATAATTTTTCATGCTAGATTGGTTATTGGACCTTGGTTGCCTTTGGAGGACAATGTTACACACAGAGACTTTTATCTTTTTTTTTTTTTTTTTTTTTTTTTTTTTTTAACAAGCCCTGATAAGAATTGTTTTTAAACTTTATTTGTCATCATAAATAAATAAAGAATACTAAATGCAATAATGGGTAGCTAATTAGTTCTGTCAAGGCAAAGGATCAGAGTCACATCTTCTAGATGATGTTACACAGCTTGAGGACTTCTTCACAGTGAGCACTCTTTTGCACAGAGACCACAGCTACACAGCACCATTTAATCTAAAGCCCAGTATGTTAGAACAAGGTAAGATAGTTGTCTCCCTATGATTAAAACTCATTGTCCTGCCTAATCCAGCTTACTAAATTCCTCTAATTCTTCTTTAAAAATCACTTGAGCTCTCTCCTGATACAACTGAGAAATTTATCCTCCAAGACTTGCATCTCTGGGTGACTGTGTATTAGAGAAAAAAGTTGAGCCATGCAAAACAAAACTGGAAGTTACTCCTGGACAGACTGGGAAGCCTATGCACAAATATTATGTAATTTTCTTCATATACTCCCTTCTGACTTACCAATGCCAATGTTCATCATTTCTTTCCAGCCTAGTCTCCCTCATGTTAGCATGTTGTGTTAAAAATGCTACGGAGTTGGCCTGGAGAGACAACTTCAAATACTGAGAGGCAGAAAATAGGAGTTGATTTGTTAACTAGATCCAATAATATTGTGAGCACTTCTATTTATAGTACTGTATCTTCTGTGTGATTCAAAGAATTAATTTAATAATATTTATCCAGATGAAAGTTAATTTTTTTTTTCTGAGAATATAGAAGGTTTAATAGATTTTTTCACTGTTATTTTTGCATAACCCTATTATCAGTCTCTTTTCCCCTGTCATCTCCTCTTCTGTGTGGTCTTCGTCTTCTGGTTTTCAGTGGACATTTCCTTAATCCCATTTTCAAAACTTAACCCTTAAATTCTTACCACCGTTTAGCTGATGTGATACTTTTTACCTACTAATCCTTATATACAGGTATTTTCTATGTTCAACTAATGAACGTTTATTGAAATATAATTGAAGTGGATGTCCTGAACAACAGTTATCAAAAAAAGTGAGAAAGGCAGAAAGCTTCTTCCCTCATACCACTTTTACTGTACTGAAAGCTGTTAAACAATCTTCTCAACTAGTTGTTCTGTGCTTTCAAAATGATTATATTATTAATGGTTTAATTGTTCAGTATGCAGTGTTTTTCTCATTCTCACAAAGGTTTGTGTCATTTGGTTTGTAAAAAAATCATGTTTTATTCTTCTTAACAGTAATTATTTTGCTTTTGTCTGTACTTTCATGAAGAGTTACTATAAGAAGAACAGAACACGCCTTTAGCAGAAGCAGATAGATTCCCTGCCAGTGTAGTGATTCAAGCCACTGGGAGAATAGCACAATCAAACTGTACTCCAGAGACTACAGTTTGATTACTGTCACTACTAGCTGGATCATTAATCATAACAGTGGTAGTGACAGCAGTTTCTTGACCTCATCATGAAAGGCAGAGAGGCCATCCACTAGAGCAATTCATACTCCAGGCAAAAGAAAACTGTAAGGAGGATGTCTTTTATTATCTAGTATGTTCCCCCTAATCCATTAATCCTGCCTCTAATCTTGGCAAAAATATGAGTGCTTTAGAAAGGCAAGATCTCACATTTCTTCTGTTCCTGGGAAAACATATTTTGATTCTGATCACTTAAGTACCTGCTTGTTTTCTCAGTCTTCTGCATCTCTCGGTATATAGTAGCTTAGCATTGGAAACCAGAAATGTGGGTAAGTATCTGCAGCTGTATATAACAAGATCACACGTGGCTGCTTTTTGTTATACAGAGGTTGGTTGCCTGGAAAATTATTGTGGGTCTCCTTCTGAACAGCAAAGAATATATTCCTTATGGAACAGCTATTCTTTAGTGACTCACAAAGGATTTAAATCTGAAAACTCAGATGGACTCCTAAAATGTGTAGATCATGAGGTAGAATATGTCTATGATTTCTGTTAGTTGCGCTAATGGCATGAACAGTATTGTGAACCATAGAACCATAGAATCAACCAGGTTGGAAGAGACCTCCAAGATCATCCAGTCCAACCTATCACCCAGCCCTAGCCAATCAACTAGACCATGGCACTAAATGCCCCATCCAGTCTTTTCTTGAACATCTCCAGGGACAGCAACTCCACCACCTCCCCGGGCAGCCCATTCCAATGGCAAATCATTCTCTCTGTGAAGAACTTTGTCCTAATATCCAGCCTATACCTCCCCTAGCACAACTTGAGACTGTGTCCCCTCATTCTGTTGCTGGTTGCCTGGGAGAAGAGATGGACCCCCACCCAGCTACAACCTCCTTTCGGGCAGTTGTAGAGAGCAAGAAAATCTCCCTTGAGCCTCCTCCAGGCTCAACAACCCCAGCTCTCCCAGCCTTTCCTCACAGGGCCATGCTCTAGATCCCTCACCGGCTTTGTCACCCTTCTCTGAATACATTCCAGTATCATCTCTTTTGAATTGAGGGGCCCAGAACTGGACACAGTAATCAAGGTGTGGCTTGGCCAGTGCTGAGTACAGGGGAAGAATAACCTCCCTTGTCCTGCTGGCCACACTGTTCCTGATGCATTCCAGTCAAAGAAACGTGGTAATTTTTTTTTTTTTTACCCTGTGATATCTATGCCATTCTGCTGGCAGCATCTATTTGTTATGCTTTAATTTTCTCATATGAAACTCCTTGACTTTCTACATTATTTGAATACAACCAGTCTTCAGTAAATGATCTCAGTGTCTGATGGGATCACAGGATCACAGGATGTTAGAGATTGAAAGGGATCCAAAGAGATCCTTGAGTCCAATCCCTCCTCCCAGAGCAGGACCGTTCAATCTACCTCAGGTCACAAAGGAATGCATCTGTCTAGATGGGCCTTGAAAGTCTCCAGAGAAGGAGGGCCTGGGGAGCCTGTTTCAGTGCTCTGTGACCCTTCCAGTAAAGAAGTTCCCCCTTGTATTGAGGTGGAACCTCCTGTGCTGCAGCTTACATCCATTGCTCCTTGTCCTGTCACAGGGAGTGAGAGGAGCCTGTCCTCTCCCTCCTGAGACCCAGCCCTCAGATGTTTATAAACATTTATTAAATCCAATCTCAGTCTTATCTTCTCCAGACTAAAAAGCCCCAGGTTCCTCTCCTTGTAAGGCATGTGTTTCAGTCCCTGTCACGGTAGGCCTAAGCAGGCCAAAATAGGCTTATACATGTCCTGGCTTGCCCAGACATGTTTTTCTGCTCTCCTCACCTTCTGTTATGGGGAGAAGCAAGCACAGGAAAGAGGACAAAGAACCTGGAGCACTGAGTCTGACCCTGGCTTGCCCAGACTTGTTCCCCTGCTCCAATTCCATCTGTGCTGGGGGAAGCAACTGCAGGAAAGGAAAACAAAAGCCCTGGCTTCAGCTAATATGGTCAAGCTTGGCAAAGTGCCATTCTGATTGGCTAATCTATGTCCACAGGCCCATTAGTCTCAGACCATATTGATAAAAAGGGATGAGCAGGTAACACAAAGTGCAGTATTCATGCTGCTGCTACTGCCTCACTGCATCCTGAACTCCCTGGAAACTCCACTGCCTCAAGTTTACCAGGAAGAGGTCACAGTCTCAAGCTGCACCAGGGGAAATTTAGGCTGGAGGTGAGGAGAAAGTTCTTCACTGAGAGAGTCATTCACCACTGGAATGGGCTGCTCAGGGAGGTGGTGGAGTCACCGTCCCCGGAGGTGTTCAAGGCGGGTTTGGACGTGGCACTTGGTGCCATGGTCTAGTCTTGAGGT
>WBNM01039321.1:7532-19042 GCA_013399055.1 Ramphastos sulfuratus | reverse complement strand
CTAGTGGGAGGTGTCCCTGCCTATGGCAGGGGGTTGGGACTGGATGATCCTTGAGGTCCCTTCCAACCTTACCATTCTATGATTCTATGCAATACTCTGTCTTGACATACAAACCCAAGCTGTGCTCTACCTTCTGAACACCTGGGCTACTTCTGAGAACATCACATCTGGATGCTGGTGGTTGGCCTACCAAGGATCTAATGAGTTATGAATTGATGAGGGGACAGAGTCTCCTCAGCTAGTTTGCTGATGATACCAAACAGGGAGGCTTGGCTGAGACACCTGGAGGCTGTGCAGCCATTCAGTGAGACTTGGACAGGCTAAGAACTGGGCAGAGAGGACCCCAATGAGGTTCAATAGGGATAAGTGCAGAGTCCTGCACCTGGGAAGGAACAATAAACTGCAGCAGTAGAGGCTGGGAGGTGATCTGCTGGAGAGCAGCCCTGTGGAGAGGGACCTGGGAGTGCTGGTGGACAATAAGTTCTGCATGGGACAGCAATGTGCCCTTGTGGGTAAGAAGGTCAATGGGATCCTGGGGAGCATTAGAGGAGTGTGACCAGCAGATCCAGGGAGGTTCTCCTGCCCCTCTACTTTGCTCTGGCGAGACCCCACCCTGAGTATTGCATCCAGTTTTGGGCTCCCCAGTTCAGGAGGGACAGGGATCTACTTGAAGGAGTCCAAGAGAGGGCTACAAAGTTGATGAAGGGGCTGGAGCACTGCCCTGTGAGGAGAGGCTGAGGGACTTGGGGCTGTTTGGTCTGGGGAAGAGAAGACTTGGAGGGGATCTAATCAATGTTTATAAATATCTGAGGGCTGGGGGTCAAGGGGGAGGGGACAAACTCTGCTCATTTGTGCTCTGGCATAGGACAAGGGGCAATGGGGATAAACTACAGCACAGAAAGTTCCACCTCAAGATGAGGAAGAACTTCTTGACTGTTAGGCTCACAGAGCAGTGGCACAGGCAGCCCAGAGTGGTTGTGGAGTCTCCTCCTCTGGAGCCTTTCCAGCCCTGTCTGGATGTGTTTCTGTGTGCCCTGAACTAGATTCTCTGGTCCTGCTCTGGCAGGGGAGTTGGACTGGAAGCTCTCCAGAGGTGCCTTCCAGCCCTTTACATCCTGTGATCCTGTGAATGAATGGCCTAGCAGAGATCAAATGAGTTATGAATGAATGGCTTAGCAGAGATCTAATGAGCTATGAGTTACAGCTTGAGATATTTGGAAATCCATGTGACATTCTACAACAAGAGACAAATGGAGCATGTGCAGCTGTGTGGAGAAATCCCTGACTGATGGACAGGGAAATCTCCAAGTGGTCTGCAACATTTAAACACTGAAATCTTGGAGATCAGAGCTGTCACAATCTCTCTGCTGCACAAAATGAATATTGTTGCAGGTATGTTTGGCATTTCTTGAAGAGTCAGAATTCAGACTTAAAGTCTGACTTATCCATATAATGACCACAGCAATCACTACTCATATTTGGGGGGGGGGAAGAAAATTAATGAGAGAGCAAATGACAATGTATCTCCTATTCATTCCCATCATGACTCCATTAGAAGCTGGCACTGAACCAGCAGCTCAACGCAAGTTCCACACTGAGAAAAGAGCGAGAATGGAGTGGAGGGAGTATGATGGAGAATTCTGCCTCGTGCAGAGGCTTTCATCTTCCCCACAGTGTCCTCCACAGCAGCAGCAGCATTCACCAACTCACCAACAATGATTCCAGGTCTCCTGTCCATCTCCACAATGTGTGGGTGCACCCCTTTGTAGGCTGCATCGCTCACAATCTGGGTGTTCTTCCTCACTCGCTCCGTGATCGGATCGTCCACCACTGGGGTGAAACCTCTGCCCCTGGTCTTCTCAAAATCCTCATGGTATTTGACCTGGGAAAACAAGAGCAATCACATTTTCCCCCAAGCTGCAGCTGACAGCAGACAGTTGTTCTGCATGTGCTTGGCTTGTGAGGCAAATATGTTCTTTGGGGTTGGCACCACAGTAGAACTGGCGCACCCAAACCAGTCTCTTCTATCTCCCTGCCTTGACTTCTTGATGTTTTCCTATCATTCTTTTCCATTTGTTTTCCATTGCCACTGAATTAGGCATTAACTCAAGCAGCAAAGCATCACCTTACAGTCACACAGGACAAGAATAACCCTCAGGAAGTGATCTGGTCCATCTCCTCCTTCTCAAAGACAGGATAGCTCTCTACTGAGGTAGACAACTGTATCTGTCAGTATAAAAATCTCCCAGCAGCAACAGATCTAAAGAACTCAAGTGTTTCCCTTCACTGATGTGCTCAGTTTCATACAAAAGCTATCCTTTGGCTCTTTCATCACATGCCAGCTGGTTTTAAACACAGCATTTCAGAATGAATTGCAGTTGCTTTGAGCAGCCTGCTTTCAAATAAACAGATTCATTAATTTGACAGGACGTGAGGGTAGGAGATGTTATATAACCAAGTGCTGGAGCAAAACCAGAATTAGTAAGAGTTATTATAAGCAGTGTCCCAGACTCTACATTATTTATTTTTCAGTTTTAATCACCAAAGAATTAAATTGCCCAACATTCTCACACACAAGCAACTGCACACAAACCAACTCACTGCAAGAGCAAAAGTCACTCAGAAACCAGGGACGTGCACAGCACAAGGCCAAGTGTGTCACCTAATCCAGCCACAAGTGAGGGGTTGACTGCTTTGGGAAGCACAAGAACCACAACAGAAAGCAAACAAACAAAAGAAGCAGGCATTCAACTCTTAGAAAACTGTTTATTAGTATTCTGAACAGGTTCATTACAGCCATATGCAATTAGCAAATGCTCCCTCAACAGCCACGAGAAGAAAATATCCCTTCTGTACGTGAGCAGAGAGTTTCCTCAGTTACCTGTATTAATGGGAGGCAAACTGCAGTGGAAGTGAAGTGCCATTCCTTAGCACACTCTAGGTACAGGAAGAAAGTACCCTACCATTGAGATGTTGTTTTGGGTCTCTCTGACATGCCTGAGCTCCGGTGTGTCTAGGAGCACACTACGTCTACCTTTCATCTGCCTCTGATCGCTGCTGTACTTGACCTGCAAAACAGCAACAACAGCACATGGGGTTTGGTCACAGCAGGAATCACACAGTGAGGATCACACCAGGCAGCTGTAGCCTTCCCAAATCACAGTCTCCAACAGGTTGAAAGAGTGTCCAATGCAGAGCCACAAAGATGATTAAGGGAATGAGGCATCTCCTTTATGAGGAAAGGCTAAGGGAGTAGGGCCTCTTTAGCTTGGAGAAGAAGAGACAGAGAGGAGACTTCATGGATGTTTATAAAGATGTGAAGGGTGATTGGCAAGAGGATGGTGCTAGGTTCTGCTCAGAGATGCCCAATGACAGGTCAAAGAGTAATGGGTGCAAGGTGGAGCATAAAAGGTTCCATGTGAATATCAGGAAAAACCTTTTCACTGTGAGGGTGATGGAACCCTGGCACAGGCTGCCCAGAGAGTTGTGGAGTCTCCTTCTCTGCAGACATTCAAAACCCACCTGGATGTGTTCCTCTGCGACCTGCTCTGGGTGAGCCTGCCTTGGCAGAGGAGGGGTGGACTTGATTTTTGATATTTGGAGGTCCCATTCAACCCCTAATGTTCTGTCACTTTAAACTCACTTCCTAGTGATAGAGATGACCTAGTGTATTGACAAGACACTTTTATTCCATCAATCACTTACTCAAAACACAGTACTTACCTGAAAGCTGAGCCTTTTGGCTGTTTAAATGACATAAGTGAAATAATTAATCAACTGAAAAATAAGACAAATAATAATAGAACACCACTGTGACATAAACATCCCCAAGACATATTTGATGGGCTGATGAGAAGGAACCTTCTTACTACCCAGGAAAAACAGAGATCCTGCCCCAGTCTGCTTCCAGGCTGGGATTACAGAATCACAGAATCTACCTAGTTGGAAGAGACCTTCAAGCTCATCCAGTCCAACCCTTGACCCAGCACTGAAGGGTCAGCACTAAGCCATGTCCCTCAGCACCAACTCCATAGGCTGCTTCAACACCTCCAGGGATGGGGTCTGCAGCACTGCCCTGGGCAAACCATTCCAATGCTTGAGAAGTCTTCCAAGGCAGAAGTATTTCCTAACATCCGGCCTGAGCATCTTCTAGGGTAGCTTGGAACCATTTCCTCTGCTCCTGTCCCTTGTCATGAAGGAGAAGAAGCTGCCCCCTCCTGGCTCCAGTCTCTTTTCAGGGAGTTGCAGAGGGCAATAGGGTCTCCCTTCAGCTGAGAGTTGTTCCTGCTCATAGTGGGGAGGAAGGGTAGTGTAGGTCCCTTCCAACCTAAGCTATTCTATGATTCTCTTCTGCCACCTTGAGATGTGGCTCTGCAGAGAATCTGCTCTATTTCCTATCTGATTCTCTTCTCATTGATGTTGTTTCTGTGTTGAGGATGAAAATCGTCATGTCAAAGCCTGGTCCTTTACTTCTCCATTCTGGTTTGACTTCTTCCTTGCTTCTTATTAGAACTGCCTGACACTATTTACACCATTAAAAAATGGTGTAAATTAAAAAGAGGGTTACAATATATAATCATAAAAGCCAAGAGAAATATAGCACTTTACTCTCCAGAGTTTAGTAACAGGATCTAACTACTCAGCTCTAACATATGTGGCATGTTATGGAGCAGAATGGAGTACTGCATGTTTCCAATGCCTTGAACCATAACAAACAAATCATATTTGCACCACAGCTCAACTCTCCTTTCCTTTGTTCTTTGCTGAAGTTTACTCCTGCAATCTAGCAACTGAAACAAGAGCCAAAGATTCTGGAGAGAATGGCTGAGTTCTACTGACTCGGTGTCCCTGCCTATGGCAGGGGATTGGAACTAGATGATCCTTGAGGTCTCCTTCCAACCTTACCATTCTATGATTCTATGATTCTCCTTGAAAAGTATTAGCACCAACAAAATCACCTGTGCAAGAATGATGAGGCAAGTCTGAATATTTTCATTGCCCACATGTAGTAAAAGGCCAAGGGTTGTTCAGTCTGGAGAAGAGAAGGCTCCAGAAAGACCTGATCACCTTCTTTCAGTACCTGAAGGGAACCTGTAAGAAGGCTGCAGAGGAGCTATTTCCAAAGGCCTGCAGTGACAGGACAAGGGGCAGTGCTTTGAAGTAAGAGCAGAGCAAATTTAGATTGGATGCTAGGAACAAGTTCTTAACCATGTGGGTGGATGAGAACTAGAACAGGCTGCCCAGGGAGCTGGCTGAGGCCCCATCCTGGCAGATATTCAAGGCGAGGCTCGACAGGGCTATGGATGACCTGATCTAGTTGAGGATGTCCCTGCTGACTGCAGAGGGGGTTAGATTGGATGACTTTTAGAGGTCACTTCCAACCTGGGTGCTTCTGTGATTAAAAAGATGAAATGCACTGAGTGGATGATGCTGTTAGATTCATTTGACCCCTCAGATGTAAATGGCAGAGCACATTGANCCATTCTATGATTCTATCTTTGCTCCAGCCCTATGCTGACTGCAAACCCTAATGACCAAAAGATCCAAACCACTTGCCGAGCTGATGTTGTCTTGATTCTTCTTGACTCTCTCCATTTCAGGAGTGCTGCTCACAGCAGTAGCTTTGCCAAGCTGCTCTCTGTAGTGAACCTGTTGTTGAAAAGAATAAAAGGGTGCAGACTATTTCAGCTAAAGCAGCATCACATTCTATTACATTAAAAAGTATGATTGGAAAGGTCATCCAAGAGACAACTGAAAAGCTCAAATGCATTTGAAGTTTATTAAAGCTTATAAAACTTGATTTTGGTAACACAGCCTCCAATTCTTTCTCTTCTGAATGCATTTGTGTGGATATATAAACATCAATACACCTGGAGTCCTGTGTACAGTTCTGAAGCCCCCAGCACAGGAAGGACATGGAACTGTTTGAGCCAGTCCGGAGGAGGCCACCAAGATGCTGAGAGGGCTGCAGCAGCTCTGCTGTGAGGACAGGCTGAGAGAGTTGGGGCTCTGCAGCCTGGACAAGAGAAGGCTTCCAGGAGACCTTGGAGTGCCCTCCCAGGATCTGAAAGGGCCTACATGAAGGCTGTTATGGGATTATTGACAAGGTCTTGCAATGCCAGGACAAGGGGCAATGGGTTTGAACTGTCAGAGGGGAGATTGAAAGTGGATGTTAGGAGGAAGTTGTTTGCAGTGAGGGTGGTGAGACACTGGCACAGGTTGCCCAGGGAGGTTGTGGCTGCTCCCTCCCTGGAGGTGTTCAAGGCCAGGCTGGATGAGGCCTTGAGTGACCTGTGCTAGTGGGAGGTGTCCCTGCCTATGGCAGGGGGTTGGAACTGGATGATCTGTGAGGTCCCTTCCAACCTTACCATTCTATGATTCTATATGCACACAACATCTTGACATTTCTCACGCTGCTCTGTGGCAGTATAGAGAGATGTACTTGGAATTAGGGGGAGCCACAAATAATACAGGCAAGCAAAAGAAACAAAAATCATTTCAGCAAAGCCCACTGTCAATGTAGATTTGTCCTTATTCCCTAAGGATGCTCTCCATGTTCTAACTTCTATACTTTGTAGAATCACAGAATTGTTTCAGTTCTAAAAGACCTCCAAGATCATTGCATCCAACCATCAATCCAACACCACCATGGCCATGAAACCATGTCCCAAAGTGCCGTGGCCACACCTTTCTTGAACACCTCCAGGGATGGGGACTCAAACACCCCCCTGGGCAGCCTGTTCCAATCCCTGACCACTGCTGCAGCAACAAAGTTTTCCTAATCTACAACCCTAACCTCTCCTGGCGCAGTTTCAGGCCATTTCCTCTCCTCCTATCACCTGATACTAGGCAGAAGAGACCAACTCCCACCTCACTCCAACCTCCTTTCAGGCAGCTGTAGAGAGCAATGAGGCCTCTCCTCAGCCTCCAGACCTAACACCCTCAGCTGCTCCTCACCAGCCCTGTTCTCCAGACCCTTCACCAGCTTCATCATCCTACTCTGGACACACTCCAGCACCTCAATGTCCTTCTTGGATGCAGGGGGCAAAACTGAACCCAGTATTTAAGGTGCAGCCCCAGCAGTGTCAATGACATATATTCAAAGGTGATAAAACACAGGCAGATTCAACCACCTCCCTGGGCAGCCTGTGCCAGTGGTTGAGAACCCTTTCAGGGAAGAAGTTTTGTCTGATATCCAACCTAAATCTTCCCTTCGGCAACCTGAGGCCATTTTGTCTCATCCTATGACTTGTTACTAGGGATAAAGACCAACACCCACCTGGCTCTAACAGAATCCCAGCAACACCCAGGCTGGCAAAGCCCCTCAGCATCACCAAATCCAACCCAGAACCCTGCTCTACAAGATTCACCCTAAACCATAGCCCTAAGCACCACATCCAAACCACCCTTAAACACATCCAGGGTTGGTGACTCCACCACCTCCCTGGGCAGCTCATTCCAGTCCCTGACCACTCTCTCCATGAAAAACTTTTTCCTAATGTCCAATCTAATCCTTCCCAGCCTCAGCTTGAGGCCATTCCCCCTTCTTCTGTCTCCAGTTACCTGTGAGGAGAGAATCTTTGCGCAGTTAACTGTCCTCCTTTCAGAGTCAGTGACTCAACCACCTCCCTGGGCAGCTCATCCCAGTGCCTGAAACCTCCTTTCAGGCAGCTGTAGGGAGCCAGAAGGTCTCCCCTCAACCTCCTTTTCCCCAGGCTAAACAATCCCAGTGCCCTCAACTGCTCCTCACAGTCACAGAATAGTTTAGGTTGGAAGGGGCCTCAAAGATCATCTAGTTCCAGCCCCCTGCCATAGGCAGGGACACACAAAACCTGCACTTAGGCCAACCCACATAGTTTTATGTTAAACATTTCAACACAAACCTTTCATTTATCTATTTATTTAAATAAACCCTTGGGTTTATGTGATAAGGATGACTGTGCTGATACACTATGCTCACCATTCTGCAGAGCACTGTGGCATTAACATATATATTGTTCAAGCAATTGCCTTCCCACCCAGCACAGCTTTGCTCTGTCCACATCAACATAGTCCAGCTGAAAAAAAAAATAACTTCTTATAAAAGTGATGGCACTGGATTGAAACTTGCCAGTTGACATTTGCAAAGATAATGCAACATCTCTAGAAAAAAATCTGAACTCAAAGCCAATCCAGTGAGCTGAAAGAGAATCTTAATTTTCCCCAGAGAATTGAATTTCCCAATGAAATCTGCAAAGCACAAGAACTGGCAACAGGTAAAACAGTGATGTGAGTGAGGCAAGGACACAAAGTGGCTTGAATCACTCAGGAGAGCAGGTTGGTTTGGATAGTGTGCATCTAGGAGAGAGAGACACATCAACCTAAATCCAGCAATAAACAGCACCCACTTCAGTTAGAAGACAAGTGGTAACTCTAAATCAGGTGGCAGAAAACAGCTCAGGGACACCTGCAGCTCTTTGTAGCCCTGTGAAATGCAGCTGCTGCTGGCTCCCAGTGAGGACAATGGTTGGGCTCTCACAGGCTCATTAATGGGACACAGCTTCAGCACTGCAGGAAGGCAGCAATGTGCTCCTCAAAAGCCTTCACCTTCTTCCCTGTGCTCCTCCAGAAGTATGGCTCTCTAATGGTTATGCCAGTGAGCAAACAGCCTGGGCTTGGTGATAGAATCAGGGAATGGTAAGGTTGGAAGGGACCTCAAAGCTCAGCCAGTTCCAACCCCCTGCCATAGGCAGGGACACCTCCCACTATCATAGGTCACTCAAGGCCTTGTCCAACCTGGCCTTGAACACCTCCAGGGAGGTTGTGGAGCACAGAATGGGATAAAAGATCCCATTCTGTGCTTCTGTGCTCCACAACCTCCTTGGGCAACCTGTGCCAGTGTCTCACCACCCTCACTCCAAACAACTTCCTCCTAACATCCACTTTCAATCTCCCCTCTGCCACTTCAAACCCATTGCCCCTTGTCCTGGCATTGCAAGACCTTGTCAATAGTCCCTCCACAGCCTTCCTGTAGGTCTCCTTCAGATCCTGAAAGGCCACTTCAAGGTCTCCTGGAAGCCTTCTCTTCTCCAGGCTGCAGAGCCCCAACTCTCTCAGNTCTCTCAATCTCTGGGGTGATGCTCACAGGTGTGGCTTTGCAGAGCTGTTCTTTGTACTGCACCTAGCAAGCAGAGGCAGAAGGTATCACACAGAGGCTCCTGAGGAGCAGAGATCTGGCAGTGTGTTAGACATCATGAAAGAGTCAGTGCCACCATGCAGAAAGCAGCCCTGTGGAAAAGGACTTTGGGGTGCTGGTGGGGGAGAAGCTGGACAGGAGCAGGCACGGTGAGCTTGCAGCACAGAAGGCAAATTGTATCCTGAGCTGCATCCAAAGATGTGTTGCCAGCAGATGGAGAGAGGGGATCCTGCCACTTTGCTCTGGTGACACCTCACCTGGAGTGCTGTGCCCAGCTCTGGAGCCTTCAATATAGGAAGGACATGGACCTGATGGAGCAGGTCCAGAGGAGTGCCACAAAAATGCTCAGGGGATTGGAGTAGCTCTGCCACAAGGACAGGCTGAGGGAGCTGGGAGTGTGCAGCTTGGAGAAGAGAAGGCTCCAGGGAGACCTAATAACAACCTGCCAGTACCTGAAGAGGGCTACAAGCAGGCTGCAGAGAGACTGTTTGCAAAGGGCTGCAGGGACAGGACGAAGGCAATGGCTGCAAACTAGAGCAGAGCAGATTAAGATTGGATGTGAGGAACAAGTTCTGCACCATGAAGGTGCTGGAACACTGCATGAGGTTGCCCAAGGAGGTGGTTGAGGCCTCTTCCTTGGAGACATTCAAGGCTCTGAGCAACCTGCTCTAGCTGAGGATGTCTCTGCTGACTGTGAGGTGCGGGTTGGACTAGATGATCTTTGGAGGTTGATTCCAGCACAGCCTATTCCATGTTTTTACACCTTCCTAAACACCCACATCCTTCCAAACTGTGCTTCATACTCACCTTCCTGCAGGCCTTCTACATCAGACAAGGACAACTGATACCTCAACAGGAGCACTTTGCCCTCGTTATGTTAATCAAAGTGCAAGACTAAGGAGCTATCATTTATTAGTCTTTGTGGGCAAACAGCACAAACCACCATGGCCATACTCAGTGGGGAACAAAGAGGTGGAACACAGCAGAGAGAAGTGTGTAAGGAGAGAGGAGGAGGCACACATTGCTAATGTTCTTCTGGTTCTCCTTGACTCTCCTTAGTTCGGGGGGATCAGAAATAGTTGTGGCTTGTTGAATCTCTTCCTTGTATTTGATCTGCACAATAAACATCAGAAAACATTAGAAACTGTAAGATGCAGGCACTCAAACACAACAAACATTTTGTGCTCTCTCCCTTTACACATACTGCACAGATAAGCCAAGATTATCAACATCATTGACCTGAAAAGGAGAAGTTGCCTTTAATTTCTGACACAGGCTGCCAGGGTAGTGCTTGGTACATCACAGAAGGCAGTGCCTATAACAAGCTCAGGATCCTAAAACTTAACCCACATGAGATTGTGGCTATCTTCATGATAACTGAGATGCTCCAGGTGCTCCTAGGAGATCTGAATCACTGACAATGACTTGGCCTTCCTGTTATCTTGCTATGGAGCCTCTCAGCTCATTTCAGAAACCAATCATTTCACAGATGTGTTATTAAAAGTGTCTCGCCCTGGGGCAATGGGTGGAAGTTGAGGCATAGTGGGTTCCATGTGAACTGAGGAAGAATTTTTTCCCTGTGAGGGTGACAGAGCATTGGAACAGGCTGCCCAGGGGGGTTGTGGAGTCTCTCTCTGTGGAAATATTCAAGAACTGTCTGGATCTGTTCCTGTGTGATCTGGTCTGGGTGATGCTGCTCTGGCAGGGGGGCTGGACCAGATGAGCTTTTGAGGTCCCTTCCAGCCCCTGATTTTTTGTGATTCCATGATTCATTCAAGTTCAACACCACAGACCCATCAGGAAGAATGCAGATGTTTGCATGGATCATAGAATGGTAGGGGTTGGAAGGGAAAGATCTGAAGGTCACTGAGTCCAACCCCCCCTGCCAAAGCAGAATCACTCAGGGCAGGTCACCCAGGAACACATCCAGGTGGCTTCTAGAAGACTGCAGAGGAGGACACGTCACAACCGCTCTGGGCGGCCTGCTGCAGGGCTCCAGCAGGATGACAAGGAAGAAGTTTTCAAGGCGGGTTTGGACGTGGCACTTGGTGCCATGGTCCAGTCTCGAGGTCTGTGGTAATGGGTTGGACTTGATGATCTTTGAGGTCTCTTCCAACCTTGGTGATACTGTGATACTGTGAAGTTTCTCCTCATGTTGAGATGGAACTTCCTGTGCTTCACTTGGTATCCATTGTTCCTTGTCCTGTCACAGGACACCATTAAAAAGAGACTGGCCCCTTCTTCTTGATATATAGAATCATAAAATGGTAAGGTTGGAAGGGACCTCAAGGGTTA
Organism: Ramphastos sulfuratus; assembly: GCA_013399055.1. Lineage (NCBI taxonomy): Eukaryota > Metazoa > Chordata > Aves > Piciformes > Ramphastidae > Ramphastos > Ramphastos sulfuratus. The sequence continues at coordinate 7,572 of WBNM01039321.1, read as the reverse complement.
TCTAGTTCCAACCCCCTGCCATAGGCAGGGACACCTCCCA
>WBNM01039315.1:0-14895 GCA_013399055.1 Ramphastos sulfuratus | reverse complement strand
GGCCATGCATTACCATTCTTTGAGCTGAGTGGCCTCATTTGAACCCAGAGGAGATGCAATGAATCTAACCTATTCTGAATAGGAGCGTCTTGGTCCAGCTCTGTTCCCGCAGACAGCATAATTCACAGGCACATCTACTCTTTGCAGGGAAATGAGAGGGCTTTTACTGATTTGTCTGGTTGTTTTCACTAAGACAACCAGAAACATCTCTGATGAGGCTTTTTATGCCACATAAACATAATGACACTGATGCCCATGTTCCTGAATGGCACTGCATTGTACTGTGGTGGATGTGTGTGTAATGGGTTGGACTTGATGATCTTTGAGGTCTCTTCCAACCTTGCTGATACTGTGATACTGTGTTAGCTCACAGAGCTCACAGAGCTCTGGCTCTGTGTTCTCCATTGCTGACAATCCTTGTTCCACAGTTTGGATACTTTTTTCCATTTCCTTTGATTTTATTATATTTTATTTATATTATATTTTTATTATTTATTATTATTATTATGATTATTTTCCTTTTTTTCCTTTTATTTTTCTGCATCTGCAAACAGCAGTGAAAGGAAGAAGAAACCAATAAAATGGCATTATTTTTTAGTCCATGTAAAACCTGCAAGTTCAATATTTTCTGGAGAAGAAGGAATTTGAGTTAAGCTAGGTTCACTGTAAAGTCTTCAACCTTCCTGGAGGCTAAGAGCACTCATGCTTAAGATTGGTGCTTAAATTCATTATACTGAAATAAAATACTACACTATCTAACATAATTCTTTGTCTCAGAAGCATTACATATAGATTTATTTGCCATCAATGGGAGTAATCGCTTGCTTCTGAAATGGTATTTACTGTGCTAAGGATAATGTGAGTATTTATTGAGATACTCTAATAGCAAAAAAAATTGGAATCTGTTTCATAATTGCTTAGTCTTCTTCAGAGCTGCTGCCTCTGACTGAGATACAGTGAGTATATCTGTACTTACTTGTAAAGACAGACATGTTTAATGTGTAATATTTGTTTCTGGTTGCTCCCATGTTTTGGTGAAATCTTCTTGACCACTGGACTTTGAATGACTGAGCACCACCACAGTGCCACTGGCTTTGGTTCAGAAAGTGCTTGCCTGGAACCACAGGAAATCAGATCTAAAGAGCAGTTCAAACACTGAGTGAATATTAATGGCAATATGTTTTGTGGAATTCATTTATTCTAGAAATCAGTGCTCTGGAAATAAATTATGAATGAAAAAATCAATGCAAATAAAATTAATAGAGTATTATCCTGGTACTATAGAATAATGACATATATTTAAAAGAAATAAAAAATTAAATTATGCAACTATAGATTTGACAAATTTATTGTTGAATCATGTTGTATGTCTAGGAAAAGCCAAGTATGTCCTTGTAGAGTGGGGATTAACAAGAGACTTTGGAGTAGACAGTGACAGCTTTAAATGAGCAATGCACCTAGAATCACATTAGCAGTCCAGATTGCCTCTGTCCCATGGGAGGCAGTGGTCAATGGCCATTTAACAAGGCAGATCCCAGAAAAAACAGCCAAAGTCTTGAGGTAAAAAAATTTGGATTTCAATTATACACACTACCAAAAAAAACATTTCCTTTTGAACTACTTAAGGTTATGGCCTGTTAATTTTCTCGCATGTCCTTTTGTCTTGTAGCATGAAAAAAAAAGTGAATAACTGTCTGTATGGAATACATGTTTTGATAGCCTTCTGTCATGCCTCCCATCCATTTTCTCCCTTCTGTAGGCTGTAGAAGCTGTCCTGAATCTATGCTCATCTGAGCAGTATCTCTGTGGTGTTTTTCTGAGATGCAGAAAACAATGTGTGTCATAATTTATACAGTGGCAAAATACAGTTTTCCTCTACTCCTTCCCTGATAAGTTCCAGCATTATTTTGCCTAGTGGCACTTCACACAACGATGACAATTCCAGAGGACAGCCCGCATCCTGCAGGATTTTATTTTGTGTGCCACAGCTAATTGTGACCTCACTACTGCTTAGATTTGTGGAATATTGGTTTTCCGCAGTTGTATTTCTTTTAATTATTGATGATTAATTTATTCCATCTTTCAGTGCTCATATCAGAAGGTATTTGGATGAATCTTTAAAGTCAATTCTCATTTTCTGTACTCTGGATACATTTTGCCACCTTATTATTCACTTTTAAATAACGTCTGAATGTATTAAATGGTGCAAATGCTGACACAGAGCTCTCGTGGAATGTAGTCTTTGGCTTTGCTTTCCTCCAGTGTGGATACTGTCTGCTTATGCACTCATTTTTTGACTGCTTTCAGCAGGAGTGTTACACTGCAGCAGCGCTTGCGCAGAATTAGCCCACTGCTGGAGCTGCTGCCAGGAGCCAGCACAGCACACATGGCTTGATGGTGCAGGCAAAGGTGCAAGTGCTTAATACTTAAAAAAAACCCCAACAGTATTATATAAGACAATTGGTCATAGTTATTTTGTGGGGAAATGGTAGAATCATAGTATCATTTAGTTTGGAAAAGACCCTTAATATCATTGAGTTCAACATTTAACTCAACACTGCCAAGTCCATCACTAAACCATTTCTCTGAACACCACATGACTTAAATACCTCTAGGGATAATGACTCTACCAGTTCCCTGGGAAGTCTCTTTCAGGGATGGACAACCCCAGCCCCATTGAGCTAGCCTGTGCAGATCCCTCTGAAGAGCTTATTGTCATGGTAGGCCTGAAAAGGCTAAGGTGGGCTTGTACATGTCCTGGCTTGCCCAGGCATGCTCCCCTACCCCCATCCCTCCTTCTGTGCTGGGGGTGGTGGCCACAGGAAAGGGGACAGAGGCCCCATCTTCACCTAATATGGGCAAACTGGGCAAACTGCCATCCTGNAGTTTTGCCTGTTCCCTGTATGTATACATTACATTTTCGTGCGTTTTTGAACCTTGTATATAAGTTTTGTGGCGAGATTTAATGTTAATAAACAGTTTTCATAGTTATTAACAATCTCTGCCTGGATATCAAAATTTATATCATTATTAATTTTGAATCATTTCACTACACTTATCTGCCTTCAAACAGCTCAACACTCTCACTTACTGCCTGTGAAGCTGCCCCACAGCCACTTGCAGCTTCCTACCGAAGGAAAGAGTCACATTGATTCTAAAAATTAGTTTATTGCCATGCAGAAAGGCCTTTTCTGCTGTGACTCCCCACCTTGTGCTTCCACTGCTTTTTGTGGTGGAGGCAGCACATGACTGAAGATGGTAGTGTGGGCATGGAAAAGAAGCGTGGGGAAATGTAACTGTGATGTGGGGAAACTTGTTAGCATCTGTAGAAGATTTCAGCAGATCGGTCTAGCTGAATCTCTGAGCTTCCTTCCTTCCTGAATTACCCTATAAGACTGGAAACCTAGCAGTGATCTCTGGTGTTCAGCTTTGCCATTAAATCCAAACACTTCCTTCTCCTGTGAGATGCTGACATGAAGCAATGCAAGCTCTAGTAGAAAGTTCTATGGTATAGATGGAAAACAGTGTGTTTGAAATTAAAATCCTGGACATCACTTGTTACTCGATGAAGAAATTCAAAATGTCTTCCTGTTGGGGTGATATTGCAAGCTGTCTCATTTCTCCCCAATTATGAGATCAATTTCTAATCTTTTACTCATAGTATTATTGGTCACTTTATTTTATATGTTAAAGAGTTAGATGCTCTGACCTTTTCAGAAGGGTTGGTCATTTAATCAAAATTGCATTCATCTCCCCATGTTTAGCATTTTCACTTTATTAATCTTTTCTGCTGCCTCTGGAGTCTGGTATGATTTTTGTTATGCATTTGAGAGCATGAAATACTTGACATGAATAGAGTATTGCTCTGGTGGAAATCAGCCATTTTAAAAATCACCTCTTAGCATAACCTAATTTCATGATCCTTTAACTCCCTACTGTCAAACCTGCTCAATACTTTTAACTTAATTTTGCTCACATTTTTCTCCTAAATACATTTCTGTCAAACATACTCCTCTTATTAAATTGATAATATATGCTGTAATCATTGCATTTGAGAAGCAGTATGAAAGATTTTCTTCCTGAAAGGGATTATTATTTCACATGGTTTGAGTATGTTAACATGTGTAGCCAATTTATGTGAATTCCAAAGAAAGAGAGACTATAAATTTCATTGAAATTCACAATTTTAATATTGTTTTATTATTGCTTTATCCTGGACACAAAATATTTTTTGCACCTCATGCTCATGGGTAAATTGGAATTGTTAGATTTGTCTAGATGAAGGCTTATCTAGCTCCATACAGTATCTTAGTGGCCTGTAGGATGCTCTCAGGGAGAAACAAACAACTAGGGCAAAAATTTCAATAGATTTCCTAAACATAAACTTCCAGTTTCAAGAGACCCGTGGTGTACTGGTTTGAGACTAAATGGAATATTCTAATAAAAGAAACTAGATCATTGGTAGTAAAAAGGAAATAATGATAAAATCTATAAATAATGATAAAGTCTATACCTTTGCTAAAAGGTATAAAAAGACGAAGTGTAAACAATTTATTTTTTGCCTTTTTTGCCTTCTTTGCTCCTGAGCATTGGATCACTTCTCTCTAATCTCTTCCACTAACCCTGGCTAACATTTCCAGATAAGAAAGTAAACTTTGCTGGTTGTTTTGTTTGTCTGTCTGGGAAAGAACGGGAGAGAGAGGGTAGCTTTGAGCCCCTTCTGGGCAGTGTCTTTGTCCAGGAGGGGGTTTGGATTTCTGTATTATTTCTACATTGTATATAATTATAAGTACTTGTAAATATATTGTGTATTTATGCTTGTACATTTAGCTTTGCTGTAAATATAGCATTATCTTACTTCCAACCCGTCTGAGCTGGTCTGATAAATTTCAATAGTGGGAGGTGAAGTTCCTTAACCCACCACATCTGGAAAAAAGGAGGCTGAGGAGAGACTGCATTGTTCCCTACAACTATCTGAAAGGAGCTCATAGCAAGGTGGCTGTCGGTCTGTTCTCCCTAGTGACAAATGGCAGGATGAAAGGAAATGGCCTCACATTGTACCTGGGGAGGTTTAGATTGGATATTAGAAAGTTCTTTATTGAAAGGATTATCAAACGCTGGAACAGGCTCACCAGGGAGGTTGTTGAATTCCTGTCCCTGGAGGTGTTTAAAAAATGCATAGATGTGGTGCTAAGGGACATGGGTTAGCACCAGGTTTGATAGAGTTAGATGATGGTTGGACTTGGTCTTAAAGGTCTGTTTGAACTGTAATGATTCTATGATTGTATACTGAGTGCATGCACAAGAGTTATCTGTGATTTGGTTCAGATAGACAAATATAAAGTAAATCACATTTGCTTCAGTAAAATGGGCTTCATTCACTGCTTTAATTAGCAAAAAATTGTTTTGTTCTGAGTGTAGCAATTTGGCACCAGCTATCACTTGGTGATAATGGCACCAAAGTTGAGAGAACACACACACAAAAAAAGCTGAATTTGATCCCTCTAAACCACAACAGCTTATTGGCAGTACACCTCCTACTGAAAAATGGAATAGGGACATGCTAATTTACTCCTGGCTTCATAGAGCAATCTTCTGACTGAGTAAAAGAAAAACAATTTAGGGGCATACTGAGGTAAAAAGTCTTCATATCCTAATCTTTCCAATAGCTCTACACCACGCAAAGCATTTGTCTCTCTGGGAAAGAAAGTGCTGACAAGGTGCAGCAGTGCTACCATGTCCCTCATTTGTTAAATTTCCGTCAAAAATTCAAAGTCCTGCAGTTTTTGGTTTTTTTTTTAATAACTTTTTCTTTCATGCAGGTTTTTCAGACTTCAAATGCTCTGCAACTTACGTAACCAATCCTAATTAACTGGCACAGCCTGAATTTAAAATATCAGATTGCGACTATCTGTCCCAAAATATTTGTGGGATACCTTGCTACAGAAGGGAAATCCACTAGTGAAATGCTGTTGGCTGCAGCAATTCTGGATGTGATTTTTCAACCAAGTTTTAAAATCAGAGAGGCACTCTGCATCACCACAAGCAAGTAAAATAACCTGGAAGAAAATGTTGTACACCTAGGTGGTGCCTATGAACAGATGAGAGGTGATGTTAATTTATTATACAGCTTGCTGTGAGTTATCAATTTAGTTTTACTATAAAAATCACAGCCAGCCTATAAAATTCTGCACTGGCAATGAAAAGGGCTAGCAAAAGCACTCATTTAATCACCAGCTAAGTATCTGTTCAATCCTTGTCAAACAAACTGACTTGTCCTGTTCTAATTAGGCATGGAGGGAGTAAGGTTAAATCATTTGATGGTTTTGGCTCATCACAGAACCGTTTGAAAACTGGCTTTTAAAGCCTGTATGGTTTGCAAATAGAGAGGAAGCTGTCCTACATTTTTATGATATGTTATTAGTTATATTCTGAAATCCAAGATAGTACTTCATATTTATTTCAAAAAATATGGCCCCAGTGTAGTAGGTTAAGGCTTATTGGAAAATTCCAATATGAGAAATCAGGACTATTTCCGAAAGTTCACTGCAGAATACAAGTAAATTATAGCATTGGATGTAATAAGATAATAATAATATAGTCTATATAATTTATTGGTTTGCTTAGAGGGATTAAAATAGCAATGTATAAATGATTTTGCTCTCTTGGGCTCTGTTGCTGTTCCTTCACCTATCTGACTCCTCCACACCATGTACTAACCTTTTCCTGATAACATATGAGCCTTGCTGGTTTTGTGTCTTGCGGGAGAGAAGAAGGTGGCATTGGCCCCTTCTGGGCTTTCTTTGTCCAGGGGCAAAAGGCTGGATTTCTGTATTATTTCTAAATTTCATGTAGTTCTAAATACATGTAAATATATTTTGTATATATGTTTGTAAATTTAGCTTGCTGTAAAATACAGATTTATCTTACTTTCAAGCTGTCTGAGCTGGTCTGGTAAATTTTATTTGGGGGGTGATTTTCTCAAGCCACCACACACAGTGAAGCAGTTATTGAAGCTGCGATTGACAGTACAGTTAATTTAAAATTGTTCACATTAACAGATGTTCATGCATATGCTGTTTATTTTAATAAAGAGAAAAACAACAGAACAGTTCTAGTCCTTTTATTATATTAATTTCCGAGGTAGTGAATCTGAAGTGGTTATATGTACACAGTGACAAATCTGCAGATGGTAGATGAGCCATCAGTCCACGCTTCATTCATTGGTACAAGCACTGGGATTCCCCTCTGAGCCTGTCTGGTTCTGTCTGGCTTTAAAGTCTAGGGTGCCTCGGGTGTAGACCAGTCCCTTTAGATATTTGCAGCACACAATCCCTAACCTTTGTTCAGTGTATGCCATTAGTGTCTCTCCTCTGTGAATGCTATTCTCTTTAAAAGTTAAAGTTGCCTAACCACCATGGCTGTTTCCCCAGGAAGTTAAAGTATTTGTTCTGCACACCAAAGGAATGTCCAAGCTAATAATTCCTCAACCCCTCTCATTTAATTTGGGAATTAAAAAAAAAAATCATTTATATGTGGCAAGGAAGACAGATGATTTTGGTTCTCCCCCACCAGTTATGGGTTTCATAATTAGCAAATGATGTTTTGTCCAGTTCTTTCAGGGTGCAGTTGTAGAGGGGTTTTAAATCTATCAGTTTCCTGTTGAGGTTTAACTTTATAATGATAGATAAGAATGAAAGATTTGTTCCTTAGGAACAAATACCCAAATTCTTGAATTACATCAAAGTCTTTCAAATTAATCATTTTAAAAATTATTATTTTTTTGCTTGTATTCAAAATCCTACTTTGATGTCTTTCACAGCCGATTCAAACACTCATTGCACTTGCGGCATAGATTTATTTTATTAACTTGTTAACTTTGCTTTATCTATCTATATCCAGGCTAGTAGTCCTCATAATCTATTTAAATGTAACTTCTGAATCCTCAACAAAAGCTGCAGTAGCGCTGGTGCTTTAGTGCTGCCTGGAGGTTTCTCATAATAGGATAATGTATTTAACATTGTGCTTCTGGAATTTTGTTGGGTGAGGTCTGTAAAACATCAGTCTTTTCGTAATACTTGTAGCTTCTGCTGCAGAGCACTGTGGCTTTTCCCTTTCTTCTCCTCTTTTTCTTTTTCTTTTTTTCCCTGATTAGATCTAACATAACATTCTGCTGTTGGCCATTTTAGTACTTCATTCACTGAAAATCTATTGATTCCTTTGGAACTGTAAAGGCACAGGCAAGCATGTAGAAAAGTTGATTATAGTGGTGTTAATCTTTCTTTAAAAAGAATTAATTATACTCTGAATGCCTGGTTATACTGCCCTCTCACCCTGTCATACAGGATTTTAATATCTAAAAAGCAACATGTCTTCTCTATATGACTTGTCAAGATTAATCTCTTAAGGCTTGTAGTGTGGAGAAATATCTTTGTGGTATCAACTATTATAAAGACTGGCATTTGAAAGACATTTCTGTTTAATATGTAATGTAATGTTACCAGAAACTGTAAGTTCCTTGTCTAGTATGATTATTATTTTTTTTTTTCCTGTCCAGTCACCTATCTCCATAATGACCTTCATTATGGGTACTGATATAAGCTTAATTTTTCCTATGCTGTCCTTCTTGGCTCCCTGCACAGAGGTCAAAAAAGTGGTTGACAGGCTCAGGTCATCCCTACCAGGTCATTGCAGTAACTGACCTCAACAAAAGGCCAGGCACTGGTTTCTCAGAAGCTAACATCAATAGATTCCATTAGAATGGTTTGGTTGCTGCATTTTTTATCACTTAGAACATTTTCTTACACCTTCTTAATGCTTTCTCATTTCACACCAGAATGATCTTCATGTTACTTGGGGTTTGAGTTCTCCTGCCATTGTGTACTAACATCTCTCAAAGGAACAAGAGGGAAAAAAAGAAAAAAACAAAAAAAAAAAAGAAAAAAGGAAGAAAGAAAAAGAGAGTTAGAATTGCTTCCTTCTGAAATGATTGTGACCATTTCACTTCAGTGAAACAACCTTGGTCTGCAGCCACTTGCCTTTTATTTCTATCTGGAACGTTATCTGTGTTTTGCTTCTCAGTCCATAATTAGAGCCTCCTCTTCCTGCTTTTCAGCGTGTCTTCAGTCTGGTCTCTTTGCATACTACCTTCTAAGTTTTTTGTTCTATGATTTGGCTTACAAATAAATCTTTGCTCCGTAAGTGCGTGCCTCTGCCCTGTGTCTTAATCCCACTGTACAATTTGAGTTTGCTGTTTCCAACAAGTTGAGACTGTCTCTTGTGAGCAGAGTTTAAGTGGTAAGTGATCTGCAAGACCCAGCAATACTTCTTAACAGCTCTTCTCTCACTTCCATGCTACCCACAACTTGACCCTGGAATGCTGTCACACTTGTATGTTTACCTATGCTTTTTCTGTCGATGTCTGTCATGTTTTCTTTGTTCCCTAATGTTTATCAAGACTTACCCACTGCAGAGCTCTCTCCAAAGCATCAGGCCAGGGATAACAGTAAGGTCCTCTCTGGTGCCTAAGAAAAGGCTCACCAAAGACAAAACAGCGTTGCTTTTTAAAGTAAAAAGTCTTTAACCTCTAATGCAGGTTAAGTCATACTGCTGCCATATCTATGAATACCCAGGGACAGGACTACTGGGGAGACAATAGCTTGCTGAGAAACTTATTTGGAAGCCGAACAAGGCAGAGGAAGAAATATTTCAAATTCCAAAATTAGATATCTGAATCTAACACCTTATAGGTATTTTAGATATTTGAAAGACATCAGCATGTAAATACAGCTACTTAGGTCCATTTCCAACTGCTTAAATATTGTTGGCATCTCTAGGTGGCAGTCCTGTGTTCATAGTAACATTTTTCTGTGAGACACAAATGCCTTTTAAAAAATTTTTTAATATTTCTGAGGCAGCAAAAGTGCTAACCAAATGGCTAAGACAGTTCAGAGATTGTCTCCATTTCCCACAGCTGCTCCCTTGCAGATGAGCAGATATAACAAGTGGTGACATTAGGTTTCTTGCTTGAAAGAATGCTCTGTACAACATGCTGGTCCAGGTGACTCCATGGGCCAGATATCAATTGTTTCTCTTCTCCATGGCACCTTGAACCCTACCCGTGAATGGCAGTTTTGCACTAATGCTGTGGTATATTCACTGTCAAGCTACATGCTTTTGTGGCTACAGATTATGTATGTATTAACATCCTCATTGAGGTACAGTAATTCATTATTGAAATGAAAAAAATTACTGGGAAATAAAAATTGGAAGATTAATCTCCTGGGAAAAAAAATATTCACAGGTAGTGCTTCAAACTGCTGACTCCTGCTTGTAGTCAGTTCTATTCTGCTTGTTCACTCTTATCCTCTTATTGTGCCAAAGGCTTATTATTTTGTTGAACACAAATATGTCAGGATAGGTTCCCTTTCCTTTTCTCTCATTGATAGTTCCAGATTCATAAATACTGAGATTTTGAAAAAAAGCAATTTGTAAATATCAGTGGGAAGTGAACCTTAAAAATAATGAAACACTTTTTATTTTGGTTTTAAGGCTCTTTGTATTGCTATTCTCTTTATGTAGTAACAGCACCTTATGCTAGCCAGGAATGATGAAACAATCTGCAATTTATTTCAAATAAACATTCACCAGCAGCTTTTCTTGTGGTTCTGCACCAGCTGAGTTGGAACACAAGCTAAGAATTTATCTTTATACAATTCTATTTATATTGCAGTTGTAATTTTGGATTTTCTACCTATTTTGAATTTTCTACCTAATAAACCCTTTGAAACCATGAAACATGTTAAACATATGGTCACTTGTAGAATACTGAGGTTTAAAATTATAATTGCTGGCTTTAAACTGGCAGAGGGAAGATTTAGACTGGATGTTAGGAAGAAGTTCTTTACAGTGAGGGTGGTGAGACACTGGAACAGGTTGCCCAGGGAGGTTGTGGCTGCTCCCTCCCTGGAGGTGTTCAAGGCCAGGTTGGACAAGGCCTTCAGTAACCTGTACTAGTGGGAGGTGTCCCTGCCTATGGCAGGGGGTTGGAACTAGATGATCCTTGAAGTCTCCTTCCAACCTTACCATTCTATGATTCTATGATTCTATGATTCCTGAGAAGAGGGGGGGGAAATTAAATGAAAATAAAGTAATATATATTTGAGGCTATTTGGTGGTTGGGTTCTTCCAAAATCCCTTGGAATATTTTGTGCACAAAGAGACAATTGAAATATATAATTGTGGGTTTTGTTTTTGTTTTTGTTTTTTTTCCCCAGTGGATATATTCTATATTTTTCTTTTTTTTGTTAGAAAAGGTAAAAGAAAAAATCTGGGAACGTTTCTTGAAATAAGTAGTACAGCTTTGATAGATGCAAAATACAGGACACTTTCATGTTTCCTGTCTCTGGAAAAAAAACCAAAAAAAACCCAACCAAACCAGTAATAAAGTTCATAGCATCCTCTGGAGCCTTAAGAGCAATTGCTCTGCCTGCAACAGAATATAAATGTTGCTGTCATTATGATTGTAGTAATACTGTTGATGGGAACTTAATGTGAGCCAGGACCAAAGCAGAATTTTATCTCAGAAAGACATTTTGACAGGAATTTTAATAATGAAAGTAAAACATATTGTCTGCTTCTACGCCTACAATCTGTGACTTATCTCCCCCTTACCTTTCCCTCCCCAAAAACTCTCTGGACCTCTTCTTTACTTCTTGTCTGAATCTAAGGTGATTTTTACTGAATTTGTGTTCATCACTAGGAGAAAAACCACTCTTTAAAAGTGAATTGTGGGCAAAATCTAACAAGGAGAAGCAAAAACAGATTAGTGCTAGGTTTTATGAACAGCATTTTCAGCCAAAGCTTATTAGCTTTTCCTTCCCCAATATCTCTCTGTGACGAGAGAACAGGAAAGTTTTATATAAAGATACAATTATGTCATTTCATTGCTCTTCAGGAATCTTTCTGCATCAGACGAAAGGTCAAGGTGGCTTCACAAGCCTTTGAGACTTTTAAGTGTTCGTAGAAGGGAAGATTTCCAAACCTTTAATCTTGACTCATAATAATGTGGGCCAAACACACCAGAGCTTAAAGTGATGCTGTCAAAGTGATGCTGTCAAAGTGATGGGAAAATGTTCTGTGGAAGAAGCATAGTTTGGTTTATGGGGTTTCTGTGCACAAGGATGCAGTTTGGGGAGTAACTTCTCTATTTTGAATAAGCACTTTTTCATTCTTATTCCCACTAAGTAATAAAATAAAATCCTCAAATATTTTTCCCAGAAGTTCAGTTCATGTGTCCAATCACTTGCTGTTCAATAGTATAACTTACAGCTTCTTAGAATCCTTCAAACAGGAAGCAATCCTTTAAAAGCACTGAGGTAATTTGAGTAATATATCAGGTTANCCCAGAAGCCTGGGGAAACTCTGAAGCCTCTGACGGCTACCAACAGCAACCCCGCCACGAGCCTTGGGTACTGTCGGATAATACTTTTTACGAGTAAATACCAAAGCCTCTTGTAATTATTGATTGCCTTCTGCCATAAGCAGAAAGTTGCTCCTTGTGTCCATCTAGTGAGCAAGCGGCGTAACTGGCCGCTAGCGGTATACTGACCGCAAAACTTTCTCTTCCAGTTTAATTCGAGTTCAGTTAATGTATATATTTAATAGTTATTTCGAGATCCTGTTATAACCTGTATATAGTTTCCATGACGTTGCAAAGAGCCTGTTATTATTATTAAATGGTGGTCAGGGTGGTGCGAGTTCCGAATATTTAATATTAATAAACTGTATATTAATATTTTAAAAATATCATCTCGCAGTAGTCAATTACCCCTTCCACAGCACACAGCTGTCATGGACTGCAGTGTTTGAATAGTGCAATCTATGAACCCCCCAAAATAAATAGCCGAAATGATCAATCCCGGAAATATCAAAGACTTTCATCTACAGCATCCAAAGGACTTATTTTCTGACCACAGTTCTCATGCTGGCGTCATTTCAGGTAGACAAAATGTAACTCTAATGACATTTTTAAAGTGTATTATCTAAATTCAGAATACTGCCTACACAAAATTTCAGACTGTACAATGGTTTAATGGTAGCATTGTAACATGAATGCCAAAGCAGAAGTACGCTTACTGTGCCCATCGGCTTACCACTGTGGTAAAGTGGTGCCTATGAATACTCAGAATATGATAAAGTGTTCATTAATATTTAGATATTAATCTAAAGGAAGGAAGGCTGGGGAGGGACTATTTACAAGGTCTTGTAATGACAGGATGAGGGGCAATGGGTTCAAACTGGCAGAGGGAAGATTTAAACTGAATGTTAGGAGGGAGTTCTTTCCAGTGAGGGTGGTGAGACACTGGAACAGGTTGCCCAGGGAGGTTGTGGCTGCTCCCTCCCTGGAGGTGTTCAAGGCCAGGGGGGACGAGGCCTTGAGTGACCTGTCCTAGTGAGAGGTGTCCCTGCCTATGGCAGGGGGTTGGAACTAGATGATCCTTGAGATCCCGTCCAACCTTGCCATTCTATGATTCTATCATTCTATGATTTTTGAGAAAAACAAAATTGGCTTATAAAGCATCCGAGGTTTCAATACCTCATGGATGGTGAGGAAACACGTTCTTTACTGATTTTGGACGTTCTGGGACAAAATCCTCTCAGGGTTGTCCATAATACCAAATACATTTATATCTACAGCAATAATTCTATAATGGCGATCCACATCAGTTTCCTATACTTTTATCAGCAACCAGCTGACACCCATGTTTTTTAAGGAAACTATGCTGGAACAGCATGTTTTCCTGTAGTTTTGCTAGGAGTTTTGAAAACATTTTAAAAATGTTAGGTAATGATCTTTTTAAAGAAGAAAATATGGGTAACAATGTTCTTAAGGAAAAAAAATATGCTAAGAAAATTGGTAGGTTAGGTAATTTTCATGGGTTATATATTAAGAACAGCCAGGTGAAAAATTTACTGGAGCAGCAAATAAATGTGCTTAGTCATATAATGAATTTATGTTACCAGGATTCAAAATCTATCCTCACATTGGTGAAAATGAATCGTTGAGTAAGAAAATGTTCATTTTTCATCATTCTAAACCAGGTCAGCCTTATGCTTGCTTTGATTTTCTGTGTACATAGACAAGAATGGGCTATAAGATAAACATACACCTATTTTGCAGTTGCAGATGGTGGTTAGTTCTTAATTCGTGGTCAAGCCTGCCTTGACATTACTGGATAAATGCATGCTATGATACCTTGAAATTGCTTTGCTCAATGAACATGTGTGAGCTAACTATGTATATTTCAATGTCTTGTTTGTAATGAACTCAGCAAGCCCTCCCTTAAACAAAAGCAGTGTCAGTACAGTTTGGGGCATTTGTAACCCCTGGTGCTGGCTGATAGTAGTAAGTAATGGTAAGCAAGAAAGCCCTGAGAAATAAAATTAAGTTGCTCGTTGATGAAGAAATTTATCCTTCTACAGCACCTTACTGAAAATTCATGTGCAAATAACAATGTACCTTGGCAGTTTTCAGACTGTTGCAGAATTTTATGAGTTCATAGAATCATAGAATGGTAAGGTTGAAAGGGACCTCAAAAATTATCTAGTACCAACCCCCTGCCATAGGCAGGGACACCTCTCACTACTACAGGTCACTCAAGGCCTCGTCCAACCTGGCCTTGAACACCTCCAGGGAGGGAGCAGCCACAACCTCCCTGGGCAACCTGTTCCAGTGCCTCACCACCTTCACTGGAAAGAACTTCTTCATAACGCCCAGTTTAAATCTCCCCTCTTCCAGTTTGAACCCATTGCCTCTTGTCCTGTCATTGCAGGACCTTGTAAATAATTTCTCCCCGGCCTTCCTGTAGGAGGATACTGGAAGGCTACTATAAA
>WBNM01039314.1:10200-24692 GCA_013399055.1 Ramphastos sulfuratus | reverse complement strand
CTTGCTGGAGCTGTTTGGCAAAACTGAGATTTTCCTCCTCTACTCTGTGTCTTAATAACTTCTTGCTCAGACACAGCTCATAAAGTTAAAGCAATCAAATGGATTAATGTTTCAATGCGATGAATACTACAGATTGAGGATTATCAGAGATAAATGCGCTGACTGCAAGATGATCTCAGGATCAATAAATCTTGGGTAACATCCAACACCACCCAAAATGTAAACCTTCACAATCAAAGAATCATAGAATCATAAAAGGGTAAGGATGGAAGGAGACCTCAAGGATCATCTAGTTCCAACCCCCTGCCATAGGCAGGGACACCTCCCACTAGCACAGGTTACTCAAGGCCTTGTCCAACCTGGCCTTGGACACCTCCAGGGAGGGAGCATCCACAACCAATGGCTCCAACAGTAATGCAGCAAAAGTTCAGCCACATATTGAAGGCACAGCTCTTACTAAGAAAAATGTCTCTTTGGAGGAAGGAGAGTACAGCCTCTTGACCATCCTCATCTCGGTCTTCTCCCCCAGTCTCAGTTGCCACTACAGCTGGTGGTGATGCTTGTGGTGGCCCATGCTGCACTCACCCGCTGACCCTGGTGCCAGTGCCAGTAGCACATGCAGTTATGGATGCCAGAGGCACTGTGACCTGAGATGTCCCTCTGAAAGTTTTTATACCCCAACCCAGGCTGTCTTTGCCTTTTAAATTGCATTTAGCATGATTTAGGAGGAACGTTCAGAAAGACAGTCAAATATGTTTAGCATGTACTTGATCTTCCTCATTAGCATATTGAGGGGTGTGAACTTTAATACTAAAATGACAGTTAATTAGGCAAAGGTATTTTTTGGGCATGCTGGCCCTCCAAAGCTACTTTGAAGTTGAATAGTCATGTTATTTGAGCCCCACTTCATCAGTTTTAGTCAAAACAGTGGTGTTCTATCTTCATAAGAGTCGCTCCTTCTGCTTTTTGGCAGGTCAGCTTCACAGATCTACATTTAACACAAACGCCTGCTGGTTGTAAATGACCTTGGTCTCAAATCATGGCAATCATCTTTCCTTCCTGTCCCATGGCCAGCTAGGCAATTTCACAACAGTCCCCCGCAACATCCTCCCCTCTAAGTTGGAGATATATGAGTGTGATGGTTTGGAAGTTACGCCCCACACACTCTTTGTAAAATGACCCAGACTAGACTCAACTGGCTGGAAGTTAAGGAATGAAGCTCTATTTACAGCTCAGCACAATATACAAGCAGATGTATACACTATATACAGGAATATTTACAGCAATATACAAGGTAAACGTAANATTTAGGTTCACAAACAAATGTCAGAGGGATGGAATGTCATCCAGAGGGACCTGGACAAGATGGAGAAGTGGGCCCATGCCAACGTCATGAGGTTCAACAAGGCCAAGTGCAAGGTCCCGCATATGGGTCAAGACAGTCCTGGGGGAGGAAGTGTAGCCTTGTAGAAAAGGGCTTGGGAGTACTGGTGGATGAAAGCTGGACATGAGCAAGCAATGTGTACTTGCAGCCCAGAAGCAAATCGCATCCTGGGATGCATCAAAAAGAAGTGTGGCCAGCAGATCCAAAGAGGTGAGACTGTTCTGGTGAGATTTCACCTGGCATACTGTGTCCAGCTCTGAAGCCCTCAACACAGGAAGGACACAAAAAATGATCAGAGGGCTGGAGCACATCTCCCATGAGGAAAGTCTGAGAGTTGGAGTTGCTCAGCCTGGAGGAGAGCCTACAAGAAAGCTGGGGATGGACTGTTTACTAAGGCATGTAGCACTGGGACAAGGGGCAATGGTTTTAAACTAGAGAATGGTAGATCTAAGATCCCTTCAATGAGGGGGGATCTTATTAATGCTTACAAATATCTAAGAGGTAGGTGTCAGGAAGATGGGCCTCAGTGGTTCCCAGCGACAAGACAAGAGGTTATGGGCATCAGCTTGAATGCGGGGAATTCCATCCAAACATGAGAACCTTCTTTGCTTTGAGGGTGGCAGAACACTTAGAATGGGCTGCCCAGATGGATGGTGGAGTCCATCTCTGGAGACCTTCAAAGCCTGGCTGGCCATGTTCCTACATGAGTTGCTTTAGGAGATCCTGCTCTGGCAGGGGGCTTGGACTCTTCAGAGGTCTCTTTCAAGCTCTATCTTTCTCTGATTGTGTGAGTGAATTGGAAATTAGGGAAAATGTTCTTTACTATGAGGGTGGTGTAACAATGGATCAGGTTGCCCAGGGAGGTGATGGAGGCCTCAATCCTCGAGACACTTGAGATTAGGTCACAATCAGAGTTTAAAAAGACCTCTGAACAGCAGTTCCTGAAATATTTTCCTAAGAGGATACCTTGTTCTTCCAACCCAAGAAGACCAAACATTAAAGCAATAATACAATTTTAGGAAGGGCTGTTGGGCTATCTTTGGAAGAAGTACTTATCTGTGTGTTTGTTTTACTAACAGAAATGCTAGCAGAAGGTTTCTTCTGGCTGACATCTACTTACAGATGCTGATATAATCCTGGAGAAAGTGTTCTGGAATGAATTGAGCAGTAGCTCTCCAACCTTGGTAAGGTCTCTGATGACTGCAGGAGGACTGTACACAGACATCTGCACCTCCCCTGGTCCTTTTTTTTTTTTTTTTTTTTTATGCNTTCTTTAGATGCCTAATTGTCATTAGAGAAAGAATTTATACTGGTGTCCATGCTGGACTTCCACAAGGAAAGGTGTTCAGTTTTCACTGATGTGAGTTAAGTTGGTGTGAGAAGTATTACATTTAATAACACTATGATTTACTCACTGCTGTCCAATCCACTGAACAGCTAGACAACAGGTAGACTGCAGAGCTACAATTGTCTTTCACAGTTTGACTTGCAGTTTATGTAGTTCTTAATGGAAGATTATATATTTTATTAGTTTTTCCTTACATTTGTTTTATTTTTGCAGCCCAAAGAGACAACACTTTGCATTCCACAAGGTATGTTACAGTACTGAGAGGAGGGGTGGAAGGAGGTTTCCTGTTTTTCCCATCAGTATCATTCCTTAACATTATGAAAGAGACATTTTCTTTTGGTGTATGAAAAACACAGATGTACTAGCCCATAAACCTGACGTAGTTGTTATGTGAAGAGTATATATAATAACTCTGATTTCCAAACAGGACAATTTATCTATAACCGTTACATAGAATCATAGAATGGTAAGGTTGGAACGGACCTCAAGGATCATCTAGTTCCAACCCCCTGCCATAGGCAGGGACACCTCCCACTAGTACAGGTCACTCAAGGCCTCGTCCAACCTGGCCTTGAACAGCTCCAGGGAGGGAGCAGCCACAACCTCCCTGGGCAACCTGTTCCAGTGCCTCACCACCCTCACTGGAAAGAACTTCCTCCTAACATCCAGTCTAAATCTCCCCTCTGCCAGTTTAAACACATTGCCCCTTGTCCTGTCATTGCAAGTCCTTGTCAATAATCCCTCCCCAGCCTTCCTGTAGGCCCCCTTCAGATACTGCAAGGCTACTATAAGGTCTCCTAGAAGCCTTCTCTTCTCCAGGCTGAAAAGCCCCAACTCTCTCAGCCTGTCCTCATAGCAGAGCTGCTCCAGCCCTCTGANNNNTCCACCCATCAAGTCCATGTTTTTCCAGCTTGGTGACCAGGATGTCATGTGGGACAGAGTCAAGTGCCTTACTCAGGTCCAGGTAGATGACATCAGTTGTCCTTCCCTTGTCCACTGGCGCTGTGACTTCATCATAAAAAGTCACCAAATTTGTCAGGCAAGCTTTGCCCTTGGTGAAGCCGTGCTGGTTACCACCAATCACCTCTCCTTTGTTCTCCATTTGCCTTAGCAGAGCTTTCAGCAGGATCTGCTCCATGATCTTGCCAGGCACAGAGGTGAAACTGACTGGTCTGTAGTTCCCAGGGTCATCCTTTTTTTCCCTTCTTGAAGATGGGAGTTATGTTTGCCCTTCTTCAGTCAGCAGGAACTTCCCCAGTCTGCCACGACCTTTCAAATATGTTACTTCTTCATGAGGTCATTAATTTCATCAAGGAGCAATATATCAATAATTACCACAAATAAATCTCTGACATGCATTCACTCCTGTGGAATTGAATGCCCTGTATTCAAAATAAGGAATAAAAGTAATTTTCTGGCTTTACACCCACCATCTGCACCTTCAACGTGATAGATAACCAAGCATACCATTATCTAATGTTTGGTTGCTAGACCACAGTCATTTCTTTGGCAAATGAATACAAAGTGTAATAAACACAACACAAATCCAAATGTTTGTGAGTATGAGAATATCTATTAATAAAGGCCTTCGGGTCAAACTTAACATCAGTTTTTGTACAAGGAGTTTACTAACATAAACTGTTTATTCTATCTCAGGGGTCATAGAAAGAAAGCAAACAAACAAACAAAGTCTGTTAAATTGTAACCCACAGCACTGTTTAACTATCACACTTGCGTTGTTCACATTGATATGCTGAACAGTTGTAGGTTAGAGAAATAGACTCTGGCACCTCATTATTAATTATAAGTAATTTGAGAGCAATCAAAGAGCTCTGTGTTTGCTCTGGACAGATGTAGTACTTCACAAACTCTTCACAGAAAACCTGTTAATGAGTCACAAATGTTGGGCAAGAGGTTAAAATAATATCTTGGTCATCTAACAAACAAAAAAAAAAAATTGCAATATTGGTAGTATCATCTCTACCCCTAGCTGATTTGCAATTTACCTTTAACTTTTTCTTTTTTTTTTTCTGTAAAAAATCACTTGCTGTCAGACAACTCCATCCCTGAAGAAATACAACAAAGAAAGCTCTAGGGAGGCTATCTACACTCTCACCACCGAAAAGTAACTGAGTAGCACTTCCTCTGTTCACAGGGCAGAAAAAACGAAGCTTAGGCCTAGCCACAGGAGGTACTAAACACTTTAAAATTAAAGCACTGCAGACTATCTACAAGACAATATGGTGACACAGGAGAAGAAAATATGACAAGAATGGCAAAGAAACAGAGGGATGACTTCATTCAGTTTTTACAGGAGGGGCTGAGAAACTAGAAGTGGAGAATTGTCCCCATCTCTGTGGCCCCAGGCGTGTAATTTAATCCCTCCTTCTAGTGCTCTGCTGGATATTTCACCCAGAAGGGGCCCAGCAAGTAGCATGGATCTGTGAAACGGCTATCACAATTGGCCCTGATTTCACTTGATGATTTTAAAATACATCTAAACTGTGCACCCACATGATGACCCAGCCCAAAGCATGGCACAGCTCTTCCTACTCATACGCCCAGAATGAATTTTGGCTGTATGTTATCATTTTAAAAATTAGCATGATGCTCACACATCTGCTCAAAATAGCATCACAGGATTTTCTGAGAGTCGTTCTATTCTGTTTCCAGCTATTCTTTATAGATTTCTCTATATGCTCCCTCGTCTTCTACAAGCTTAAAAAAGTAAAAATTCTTACTAAAAAGTTTTTTAAAAAATCGTTTGTTAGTTTTTGTAAGCTATAAAAAAATTAAATCCTGTATTTTACAAATGTTTTGTTTGGCTGTAAATTTCAAAGTTCATTATAATAAGGAGAATGCTGAAGTAGATGTATCTATGATTATCATAATCTAGGATTATCCTCTGTGTAACACACTCGGCAAAGAATAGCTGATAAATATTTACATGTATAGCTTCAGTCTAGTGTAAGATTGCTATTTGTTTGGAAAATCTGAATTAAAAAATTGTGAAATTGGCTTAAAGAACATGAGGTTTAAATAAAGCAATACCTCTTGGAGCTCTTTCACATTTTGTTTTTCCTAGGAAGTTCTCAGGTAATATTTAAAATCTTTTCTCTCTCTGAAATTGTATAATCTAGAAAACTGCAATCAAACAGTTGAAATATGAGTTTCTCACCTCTTAAAACCTCTTTGGGATATGGATTTTAAGAGAAACAGCAAGAGAGCACAAGACGTAGGACAAAACCACAAGAGTTTGCCAAGCTGCCTTTACTCAGCCAGCCTCTGTTTTGTCAAAGATATCTGGCAGAGTAAGCACTGCTGAAAGCACTGAATAAAATAGTATGAGAACGCTGCAGGCATAAAGATGGAAACATGGGAATGTGGGGGGTGGGGTGTTTCTGAGTTAAGCACTTGCTAGAAAAGGCTAATGGGAAGTAATGAGAAGGAAAGTGGTGGAGTGGAGCAAAAGTTGTGGAATGAGTGAGCCAATTCTTGTGAAGTTTATGGCCAATTAATGTTTGCCATACTTAGGAATCAAAAGTTTAGCAAGGGTTCCTCTATATTAAAGGCAGTTCTTTGAACAATAGAGCCCTTTTTCTGCAATTCACAGCTGTCAGAGATCATTTCACTCCCTATATAATACAAAAAAGTGATGTCTTTAATTGGCAGCATAAACACTGTTGGTCTAGTGTGTACTGAGCTTGATTTAGATGCTCAGTGCATGGCACAGTTTGCATCTGTCAGGGTTTGTAAGGAAAAGCTGCATAAATAATTCTAGACTCACATTTGAGAACAGGGAGAAAAAAACAGGATTGCAAAACATCACATGCACTGGCTATAAACGACATGAACCAGGAAAGCAAGAGTTAAAGGTGCAATTCTAGCCCAAAGACTCTCACAACAGTTACTTCCCAGGTGAAGTGCCACTAGAGATAGAAAGGCCAGCTAAAGATGTCATGGCACCTTAAGAGTGCATTTCTTGCCTTTTTTAACCTTTATTTTGCCCTTAATGTTTACAAGTATAAGTTTAATTTACTTATTGGGTTGATGGGACGTCTATTATACACCTTCTCATAAAACATTTAGCACATCCCTCTTTCGTTATTCCTCCCAATCTGTTTCATATAGGTATTTTATGTTTTCAGTATCACAGTGAAACCAGAGGTTTATATGGACTGTTCACTCTGGAAGGACTTCAAAGTATGGGTGCAATAACAAACGAGCTTGGAGTGGTTGAATACACTCCTCCTACAAACAGGCTTTACCCAAGGTGAGGTTCATTTGAAGTTCAGGTACAATCTGCAGGTTTCAAAACTCCAAAACACCAAGATTGCCATGAAATCCCTAAAGGAGAAAGCTAAGACTTACACAGACTGAGTTTTGATCATAAATATATTGAAAATAGAAGAGAACATTCAAAATTAGCAATGGCATTTAAGGAACAAAAGCTTGGGGTTTATTCTTTCGTTTCAGTTTCTGTGGGATCATGTTACAAGCACTCCTTCCTCTGGCACAGATCAATATGGCAGAGTAAAAATCCACCAAACAAACCCAGTTTGCTTCAGAGGGAAAACTCATTCATTAATCCAACAAGACTGCAGCTGCTTTTGTAATCTCTAAGTATAGTCTATCAAATTCAAAGTGCTCAACAACATTTCAACAACTTTCATTAAGTCTCTCAAGTCTGCACTTGAAATCAAGTCCCTCAGCTGGTGGAATCAGCTCGATCTCTTTTACCCCAGCTGTGCAAGGCATGAAACGTTGAAAGATACTTGAGGAAGTAATTTTTAGCATAACATCCGTGGTTTTGGAGGGATATTGGTGAAAAATTATAACACTAATCGGACAAAATGGAAAAGTGAGAAATCTGAATTTTCCAAAACCTTAGTGTTATCCATAGAAATTGATCAGTGTTGACTTTCTTATCCTGAACTATCATTTAGAGCTGAAACAGTACATCTCTTTTTGAAACAGTGACTCAAGCTGCTGTGCTAGCATATTTACTGAAGAAAATTTGGGTCTTGCCCCAGGATGTCACTGTTCAGCAATAGGTAGAGGTTGTCAGTGAGCAATAAAGAGCAATTGCTGTACAATACAATGAAACTTTCAACACACGGGAGCATGTTTGAGAGAAATTAAAAAAAAAAAAAACATGAGTCTAAATGAGGAGCAGGTTTGGAAATGCTGTATGATGCATGAGAGACCTGTTTAACAAACAGGTGGACTGGTGCAATATGGGGATAGTTGGGCAAAGGTGAGAGAATGCTCTCTTGAACATGTAAATCACCTTGTGATGGTGGTAATTACATTAAGAACTGAGGAGTGTCTCAACAAAGACCACCCTAAATGACTGGTCCAATGTGTCATCTCTGCCCACCAAGACAGAAGCTGCCCAGGGAATGTGGTGGACAGTGGATGCTAAAGAGGGGCAGGGGCCGCTTGTTGCTGATTCCTGCAAGCACACAGGAAAGATCCCCCTGGAACGTGACAGGGGTGTGGGCCAGGAGGAGCTAAAGTGAATGAATCAGGAACATAATAAAAGCCCTGGGCCATGCCAGCGGGGAGGGGGAGGGAACATCACAGGGCACATCTCAGGCTGGAAGCAGCAGCCTAGGATGTCTCTCCCACCGCCAGCACCAAAGGAGGACCATAGGGTAGTAACTATTTCTCCTGCTCTCTCTTTCTCCATCCTCTCTCTCTCTCTCCCTTTTCTTTCTTTCTCTGTTTTATTTGCTCCTTTTTCTCTCTCTTTAATAAATAGTCTCATTGTAATATATGACCTCATTTGTGTCTTAATTTCACTCATGGGAATGTTTGAAAAAGAACCACATCTCCTTCCCAACTTCCAGACTGAGACAGAGGCAAGGGGAAAAAAATAGATTTATTACAGAGCACTGGGCAATGTGTTATGGGAAAGCACATGATGACAGGGAAGGTTGGGAGAAAGAAGAGTTCAAAACTTACATTGTTAGACAAAAATCTTGTTAGTCACTTCGGAAGTGGGAGGGGAAAGTCAGTCTAATGATATGGATGTTTTAGACTTTGGAAAGAATAAGAGGAAAGCAGACAGATTGGCCTAAAACACTTAGTATTTCTCGTGTCTCATAGTTCTTGTGTCTCTTGTGCATGCTTAACCAGAATCCCACGTACTAGGCGAACTCTCCACCAGAGCACTGCTATCTACCTCAATATACAGACTCTCTTGTGCTAGAAAACCAAGTTCCCACCTTGTGGAAAAGCTTTAATTATTGCAGGCTAGGACTTCCTCTTGAAGAAGCACCTAACAAAGCCAAACATCAATTTGTTCCATGAAATAAAATGTTTGGGGTAAAAATGTAGCTCAGAAATCTCATTCAGGAAAGACTACTTGAATATGAAAAACTTGTCAAAATAAAAGTCATTTCAGTGTTTAATTTGAATCATCAGATTGCTGGGATCTGCCATGGCAATTTGAAGAACTTTCCCGGGTGAAACACTGATCTAAATCTAACCTGAAATTGTAAAGTGAGTCAGCAAATGCTGTCTCCTTCTTTAGTTGCACTTGCACTGATTTCACACTCATCTGTAGAGACTTTCATATGTCTGTGATTTATATTGGCATGAAAGACCAGTCAGTAAGTGTTAAAGCAAGCCTGTAAGTATCAGTTGTATACACCTTCCATGCCCTTTAAAACAGAACCTGCTAGTGAGGTACTAGTTGTTTACAGGCACATTCTTGACATTAGGCCATCAGGCTTTTTTTTACAGGGAGGATTCAGGAATGTGCCATGTGAGTAACAAACCCCTTATGATTATGGGGCTTCTCTTTAAAATAAAAACAAACAAACAAATAAATAAATAAATCCTTAAAATGAAACACAAAGAAATTTCCATAGGTTCACATGCCGCTCTAGCCATTTACTAGTTGGAGAGAATTGTACCATTTCTATCAATTGCTGTGTTTTAAAGAGTTGGTTATCTAGATGAAATGCACTGAACACTGGAACCTTTGTCCACTCAGAAGGGCAGCATAGCGTTACCTGAGCTAGGAGTTTATTAACAGGGGTAAGAGATGCATGTTGGTTCAGTATCCCCAAAGAGCTAAACACCTTCTGACAGATGGTCAGTAACATTTGCGCAGTTCAAAAGAGGTTTTGAGCATCTCACAGGACCAAGCAAGAAGAATACTGTCTTGATTCCCAAAAAGCAAAATGGCAAGCTCCCCCTGCTTGGAGTAGGATCTGAAGCTGCTATAAAAATGTAGAAGTACTGATACTAACTTTTCCAAAGAAAGTCAGTTAATTTAGCCCTAAAGAAGTAAAGCCAAGCTAACTGCACCTGCATCGTCCTCATATGCTACTCTTGCAGTTGTTCAGCCTCACCACACCCCTATCCTGGTGCAAAATGTGGGGGAATGTTAGTATGCCTTACAGACTCTGGTGTCAGTTAAGATAAGCTCGGTTCATAACAGTCCTGTTGTTATCAATGACCATAGCCCAGGTCTGGGAGAATGAGGCTGAGGGCAGAGTGGGGCCTATGCCTGAGGAAGTTTTATGATCTTATTGTTTTGTACTTTCTAGTGGCAGGAGTCACAAAGGCATATTCCTGGAATGATTGCACAAGTGGTGTCAAATAGCCATTAGCAGACTGCAGGCATGGCTTTAAAGTAATTAATTTTTCAGAGGACTGCTTTCAGAATAAATAACTGTCAAGGAAGTATCACACCTTGTGTGGAAAAAAGGAATGTGATGGGGGAAAAAAACATCAGCCTTTATATGTATCTCATTATAGGATGCATAAGTAGGATTAGCAATACTGTCACAACACAGTTTTCTGGCTACAGTGTTTATTAATTTGGCTAGCCTAGTTACTTTCCCCAGATTACTTACAATAACCACAAAATGTTTAGCTACATTTTTAAAATTTTCTGTTAAACAGATTTATGAAGTCTCTGGTTCCTATGCTGCAGAAAAAGTCTTATACTTGCTTGGCACTGGAGGCCAACCAGAAGCTAAATCTCACAATAACAGCAGAAAAAAGCCTTACGGAAATGCCTGACTCCCTAACACTCACAGTCTCTTATTTGACAGCTTTTGTTCCCATGCTCACTGTATCAAATAGGTGGGAATCATGCTGAAGAGCAGTTTTGCTTTCATGGGGCTAGAGAAACTTTTCTCATGGCAACGAACAAAGGATTAGGGACAAGTGGAAAGGAAATGAAGTGTTGTGTTGCCACACTTGTTATTTTTGCCAGTGGAAAACAAGAGAGTGGGCTTACTTAGATAAGCTTCTTG
Organism: Ramphastos sulfuratus; assembly: GCA_013399055.1. Lineage (NCBI taxonomy): Eukaryota > Metazoa > Chordata > Aves > Piciformes > Ramphastidae > Ramphastos > Ramphastos sulfuratus. The sequence goes on along the minus strand of WBNM01039314.1, from coordinate 13,684 downwards.
TTGCATGTAATTTTCTTAAATCTGATTAGGGTCATTTAGGCTTTTGTAATCACAACAATCTCTAGAAAGATTGCCTGCTACCTGTATCTGATGCCTACTACCTGTTTACCTAGGAGCTTTCTTCTCTCACTCTTTTTCCACACAAACAGTAGACAATTAAGTTCTCAAATGGCTAAAAAATGCAGAGACAAGTATTACATCCCTAAGAAATGTCAGGAAAAGGTTGCATTATAGAACTGTGTAGGCACCATGCCGTCAATTTTCAGACCAGCCCACTGAGCTGCACCCTCAGAGAATGCTGGCTGCTTGTTATCCACAAGTCTCAACCTCAGTGAGTAGGATTTTTAATGATAGATGCCATTAAAGCCAAGTCAGGGCCTTTCAAATCCTAGCATGCCTTATGCTTTGCTCAGGCTTTGACGCGTTGGGTTTTATGTGTTTTTGTCACAGGACAAGATTATTATCTGACTTCAGGAAGATCACTCTGTTGTCAGGAGTTGGGCATGACGAGAACATGAAACTTCCAAAATGTTTTCTTTCTTAAGGAGTAGAAATGTTAAAGATATGTTTTCAGCTTTGCACTTGGAGTAGGCACTTAACTCTGGCAGAGATCCACTGACAAACAATGGACTCTCATGTAAGCAGGAGGGAGATAGTGAAAATCTTTTTTCATAAAGCTGTTTCTAATCAAAGGATGGAATAACCTTCCAGAAAAAGAAACATCAGTCCTATGTCCTCCTTTTCTTCTGGCTTGTAGGCCATGAAGAAGGTGAGATTGAATAAGAATTGTAATATTAAACATACAAAATACTATTTTTACAATACAGTCATCCACTACCAAATGGGTCAGAAGCAGAATATGATTTGAGAGGATGATTAATTCTTCTTCTCTCTCTATCAGCACTGAACTCGTATCCCACTACAATATTATTTCCAGGAAGCAGCATAGTACAGAACAGAGTATTTTTTAAGCAACAATTTACTCTCCAGGCTATTCATTGTAGTTAAGATGCCAGTAAAACACAACCAGGAAGTGTTCCCAGTAAAGTTCATGATTGATGAAAACCATGAATAATTTTGACTGTTAAATATTAAAAGGTCATTTAAATTGTTTTATTACCACTCATTATTGAACTGAGGTGACTGACTAAGGCGATCGGCTGACTGAAGTGACTAACTGATAACAGTGATAATTCTAAGTTAGGTGACACAGGTGATTCAGTCTTACTACTCACTCACCAAGCACATGGAGCAGGTGGACACAATCATCTCCACTTTCCATAGCCAGTAAGGTGGATGTGGCAGGAAATTCAGGGCCTTGGATGGATTTGGTCTGTCTTGCTCTTTAAGATGCCCTGGTGTAAAAGATGCAGTAGGGTAGAGCCCAAGCATTGTAAAAGATGCACCAGTCTTATCTGAGAGCCTTAACAGGGTAGGAGAGTGATGGAGTTCAGATGTTCCTGCAAGCCACAACTCAAACTAGTCAGGGGAGGCAGACTTGGGAACCTTGGGAACCTGGAGAAGAGGAGGCTCAGAGGAGACCTTATTGCTGTCTACAACTACCTTAAGGGTGGTTGTGGCCAGCAGGAGGTTGCTTTCTTCTCTCAGGCAACCAGCACCAGAACAAGAGGACACAGTCTCAAGCTGTGCCCGGGGAGGTTTAGGCTCGAGGTGAGGAGAAAGTTCTTCACTGAGAGAGTCATTCCCCACTGGAATGGGCTGCCCAGGGAGGTGGTGGAATCACCGTCCCTGGAGGTGTTCAAGGCACGTTTGGACGTGGCACTTGGTGCCATGGTCTAGTCTTGAGGTCTGTGGTAGTGGGTTGGACTTGATGATCTTTGAGGTCTCTTCCAACCTTGCTATACTGTGATACTGTGATACTGTGATCATATTATCTCTGGATAAAAATGGTTTTGCAGTCAGGACTAAAGACTTTCTTGTTCCTAATGACCGATATTGGCTGTGAAATTGATAGTGTTGCAGTAAGCCAGTTGGCCTTTGTCATATCGCAGCAGTCCACATGCTGACACTCATATGAATGTGCAGGGAAAGGCCAGAGTCTCTGCAACTGTATTTTCCTTAAGTGGAGAGCTAGCAACCAACCATACCACTTTGAGATTGCATGTCATACTGAAGTACAGGAAGCATTTTGTTTTCTGACCAGGACATTCAGCTTATACTTCTTGCTGTTGAGAAGTGCCCAGATTTCCAAGAAGTTTTGCACCAAAAGTGTATAGAACTGGCTGCCCCTCTGTGGCCAAAGGCCTTGTAGCATAATTCAGGTCATAAATGCTTCTTTCTTCTCTGTTTTCACCATTTAGGTCCAGAAATTGAAGGAATGCCTCTTCCCAGCAATAGCAGATACTTCACAGGCTTTTGACATTAAATTTTCAAGATCTATCCAGAGCTCTTTCAGTCTTGCCATCACCCTCACTGCAAGTTCTTGATTCCTGAATGTAATTCGCTTAAAAGGTTTAGTTATAGCACTTTATCTTTAATGACTTATTTTACTTTTCTTACTGCTTACTGCAACTGTCAGTAAGGACAAGGAAGCTGTAAATAAAAGTAGCACCCCTTTGAAATGACTCAGATATTCCCTTTCTAAAAACAATTTAATTATAACAACATGTTCTTTCACTACCACAAGGCAGAAGATTCCAACTCTATAATGAGCTCTTTGGTGGTCATCTGACCTCTTTCAGTGCTTGAGATGTTTGCAGGAGGGCATAAGAATGTATCCAAGAAGAAGAGACTTCCCAAAATAAGATATCATCCTATTACCCAGACTAAGTAAGAGAATCAGAGCATGCCTTTGATGTTGTCAGCTTTGGCTTCATTCCTTTAACCACTGCTGAAGATGATCCAGATTCCTTTGGACTGTGTTGGATGTAGGTTTTGGACCTAACATTTAGACACCAAATTTGTTTGGAAGATATTACACAGCAGTCTTTATGCAGTACTGAAGGAAAACAAAATCCTATTTTTATTTTTCCCCCATATAATTCTAAATGACAGGGAATCCACAGAAGAAGGTCTGAGTGGGTTTCAGGACTTGTGTATAAAATTCAACCTACTTTTCTGTAGTATGTCTGAAAGATTCACCTTTACTCAAAAATACCTATCTACAGTTAGGCACGCTGACTGTACAACTCACCTTGTTGGTGTGCGTTCACCAGCACTCTCATTTTAGAACTATTTTGAATCCTGGACTTTTTTTCTCTAGCAGAGTCAGGGGTTGCTAACAACATATATGTTGCATCCTGTCTTCTATCAGAAAGCTCTGGAAGCAAGAATATTTGCACAGCTTTTTGGCCCTTGTTGAAAGTGTAGTTTGGATCATGAAAGAACAGTTAAGTTAATTTATCAGCTGAAATACATTTTCAGCAGAATTTCAGTAAAATTATAGGAACTGACAAGATGTAAAAGACCATAAAGATAAAAAAAAAAAAAAAAAAAAAAAAACCAAAACTCAAAAAAAAACCCT